>JAJIYU010014886.1:0-12976 GCA_030144865.1 Tinospora cordifolia
ACTAAGAATATCTTCTCGTATTTTTCAATTGCTTACACAAGTTATTTAGAACAAATTGCATATAAAAAATAGACATCAAATAAATAGATTGGTATAAAATATATTGTAACATCCCGACTCCTGAATCTTTTATATTTTTCATAAGTGACGCATTTGTCTCACAGCTTAAGATGTAATTACATTCATATATAGCTATTCTCGCTTTCTATTCAAAAACTGAGATATTACTTTGTCTTACATCAATCATCTAATCTCATAGTTGCATCATGCCATATTCCAAAATACACAAATTCATAAATAAATTGGCTTAAATTCATAATTAACAATAACCTTGAAATCATATAATAATTGAAAAAGACTTTATTTTAATATCAAAATTGAGAACAATCCCATAGTCGAGTTTCAACAACTAATATCTAGTCCAGCGACCAACCTTCAACTAATAAACGGAAGTAAATATGGTTGGTCACACACCCTACAATAGGAAAAAAAAAATAAAATTTATTTTCTACGATGTCCTCAATTGAGATTCAATGGTGACCTGA
This sequence comes from Tinospora cordifolia, assembly GCA_030144865.1. Lineage (NCBI taxonomy): Eukaryota > Viridiplantae > Streptophyta > Magnoliopsida > Ranunculales > Menispermaceae > Tinospora > Tinospora cordifolia. Next base: position 546 of record JAJIYU010014886.1, read on the forward strand.
AAAAAAAATGAGTAAGTTAAGCTCAAGAGCCAATGAATCATATACAGTATATTTGAAGCATTATTAAAGTTTTATATGATATATGATTTATTTAAGTACTATCATTTTTATTAGGTGATTCCACAGGATCAAATTGTCTGGATTTTATGCACAATTGTAAAAAATGCTTCTTAAACTAAGATAGCACAACGTGTTACACTATCCAAAATAGCACAAATCCATGGTGGTGTGAAATTAGAACAATTTTGTTATACTAAGGTAATTAGGAAAAAGGAAAAAAAAATAAAAAAGAGACTTTTTTCTTGAGCCTTTTCTCTTCTTCATTCTTTTTTCTAGAATAAAGAAGAGAATAATGAGATAAGATGGTTTAAAGGGAAGAGAAAGATATTATTTATCACTATTCTTAGTCAAACATTTCATTCTATCACTTATATTTTAATATATCTCACCACCTCATTCCACTATTCGTATTTTAATATACACCACCACCTCATCTATTACTCATATTTTATTTTATTTTTATTTTTTTTGTGAAATAGTACTTATCAAATAATTATAATAGTAGTATTTTTTACTTTATATAAAACTTTATTTACCAGCCGGACATTGAATAAACAACCTGAATAATCTATCTAAAAATCCTCAATCTTAGTTTTCCAATGCTATGACCATATTGCATCCTTAAATTGATTCGTCGCGGTTCCATCTGAGTATCCGACCTATCTCCGTGCCTCTAAAACTATTTTTAAGATTCATGATGCAAAAACAAGCATTCTAACAAATCTGAGTTTCATTACCACAAAATCGATCAACTTCATTTGAGAATTGCCTCTTCTTTTAATTTCACTATTCAAATCAAAACTCTAAGAGACAGTAACATTGACAGTGCAACTAGAATCGAGAGCAAAGCATCTTCTTGTGTCTTATAAATAAAAATCAAATATTTTTGTAAATATTACATAAAATAAGCCAATTAAAAAATATTTTAAATTTTAATAAAAGTTTATGATAATATTTTTAAAAATTAATATATTGCATAATTTTTTTGCCAACTAATTCACACTGAACTTATATCACTCATTATGATTTTTTTTATCGGCCTATATTTTTGTCTTGGACCCATGATGTGAGATCAATAGTTCAAAAAAAAAAAAAAAAAAACAGAAAGAAAGAAAGAAAGAAAAAAGAAAAAAAGATGCTCAATGGCTTAAAATTATTAAATAAATCAGCAGGAGCAATCTAGAGGATCTACCCTTGCCTCTCCTCCTCGGATTTTACTAACAATGATTTCATAGAATCCTTAAGCCATCCATCAACTTCTGAACCTCCCAAACAATAAGAAATATTTATTTAAAAAAGAAAAAGTGACAATCAATAATAACAATGATCAAACTTAAATAAATCATATATCATATAAAAAAAAACAATTCATTACTTTAAAAATAAAAAATTGGAGCACTCCATATTTAATTTAAAGATCACTTTTTGGCTTTACTGTCTATTAAATACAATCATATATCATATAAAATGTATATTCTCTTCATATTGATAATTATTTATTTTTTATAGATACAAATCGACGTCTATGTTACAAACGTTTTTATCTCCTAGTAGCTATTTTCAAAATAAGACTATTTTATAATTGTGCTAAGAATATTTTCTCATATTTTTCAATTGTTTACACGAGTTATTAAGAACAACTTGTATAGAAAAATAAATAAATATAAAAAAAAATACATTGATACAAAATATATGAGAAAATGTTTTTTTTTTTAAGTTTATACTAATAGTTTTCAGTTAAAAAAAATAATGTTAGAGGTATTGAAAATAGCATACAAATTGTTAAAGAAATCATTTTAAATTTATACCAGTTTCAACTTTAATAATATTAAATTAACACATTTTTGAAATAAAGTTGCAATGATAAGTGGATGCTTGATATATTATTTTTGAAATAATTATTTTGAGACTTCATTTTTCAAATGAATTGGTGGATTTTTGGCATTTCGACGTGGCGGTTCGTAATTTAATTGTTAACAACGTTCTGTTAGGATGTATTTTGCATGCAAGATAAATTTGATTTAATTATAAAATTGAATTAAAGAATTGAATAGAATGTCTAATAATAGAATAGAATAAAGTAATACAATATTTAGTATTATTTTGCGAGACAACAATTAAAATTTAATTAATTAATTAATTAATATTACATCAAAATTTAATTCTGTCAATTTTTTTATCCTAAAGAAATAGGGTAAATTTGTGAATAAAAAAATTTTTATCTTGCATTAACAGATATATATATATATATATAGCAAGCTTATACTAATTTCTTGGGACAAACAACCCCTTAAAAGAGTTGGAGTTATCCAATTCGCTGCCAGCTTCATTGTTTCCATTAAATAAAAATTAGTTTTGTAATGGGTAATGAAGACAAGGGTTCATTTGTTTTTGGAGGGGTGTATGTTTTCATATAATATTAATAAATACTAAAAAATGTAATTATGACACTTATTTCAACATAAATAATATTAAAAAAACTGTTGTAATTTCATATAATATTCCAAGGAAATATTCATCTCCGTTGAATAAACGAGTGCACATTTTAAAAAATGTGTTATCCATTTTTGCAATAGTTTTAGATGTTGTATTTACATAAATAAATAAATATATATATATATATATATAATTGTAACAATCTTTTCAACAATTTTCTTTTATAACATATATTTTAAGTTCAAATTTTAATTCAAAAAGTTGTGATTCATTTTAATTAAGGGTATTTTTTTACCAGTGAGAAAACGAAAACTTCCTCCAAAAATTATGATTTGATTTTCTGGAAAAAAAATTCTATATTAGCAAAAAAAGCAGAGAGAAAATGGCTTTTTTTTTTTTTGAGACCCACATATATTCTTAACAAAATTTGCTTAGCTTGGGAGAAGAAAATAAAGATGTTTCATGAAGCAAATTTTACATATAATTTTAAAAAATAACTACCCATAATTGATTTTTGCCAAATTTTTTAATGTCAGACCAATCAATTCTTAAAAAAAATATCTCGAAAACATTTTTTCAATTTCTTTTAAAGATAATAGTTTTTGAAGAAAGTTTCTTAAATACCAAACATATCCTACATTTAAACACTTAAAACCTATTTATACTTAAAATTATATGCTATAAAATTAAAAAATAATCATATCTTCATATTTGGCTTCGATGGGAAAAAAATTAAAATTAATTTTAATCCTACTAACTTATTATGTCATTAAAACAAAATATCTCACTTAAATTTATGTAATTATTTTATTTTATTTTCTCTAATTTTATTTTTATTTTATTTTATCTTCATCTTATCCATTTCAATTTTTTTTATTCTATTTAATAAAAATAATTCTATCATATTCTAAACAAGAAAGGCAGTCTTTAACGTTTAAAATTAAGAATTATTTTAAAAATTATTAAAATAACTAATACAACTGTAACAAGCACAACCATTATATAAATAGGCCTATTAATGTAAAAGTTAAATAGGCCCTCCCTCAATTTTTTTGCAATTCTCTTCTTTTCTTTCCTTTTTCTTTCTTTTTCCCTTTTTTTTTTTCTTTTTCATGAAACTGAGCATTTAGGGTGTATTTAATGGCTAAAAATATTTTTAAATTATTGTTGAAAATTTTTTCTAATAATTAATTGATTAAACATAAAAATTTTAATAAAATTTAATTATAAATAATTATTTTTTAATTAATAAATAAAATTTTATTTTCTCAGCTTAACTCTGCCAAAAAAATTTTGGTGAGAAAAATTATTAAGCTGGAAAAGTATTTCAATTTTTTTTTTTCACTATTTTTATCAATTTGAAAAAAATTCTAATTTTATTGCCAACGACACAACCTCAGTTCCAATTTGAGCGTTTTTATGATATTAATTTCACAATAATTTTAGAAATTACAAAAATATATTGCAGTAATATAAATAATAATTCAGGTGATTAAAGATTATCTAGAGTTCATTACAAATGATGATTCCATAATGTTCTCAAATCGCAGTTATTAAAGAAGGAGAAGACAACACCAACGCATCAGAAATTCAGAGGATGTCAGAGTTCATTACAAATAATGATTCCATAATGTTCTCAAATTGCAGTTATAAGAGAAGAGGAGAAGACAACACCAATGCATCAGAAATTCAGAAGATTACAGATTGTCCAGAGTTCATTGCAAATAATGATACTCTCACACGCCTTTACAATTCTCAGTAACGAATCTCATCAAAGAATCAACCCAGAAGAAAAAGAAAAAGAAAGAACAATCATATTTAATTGATTGAAACTCACTCATCACCGGAAGATGATAGTTTCAAAGCAGTGCAATCCATCGAACGCAGGACTGAACATAACTGGGCCAATATTGCTCCGCACTTCCACTGGTCTCGCATTCTGCAAGTTCTTGCCCTTGGTAACAACTGAAGTATTTTCATTCTCTTCCACCAATTTTCTGTTCTTGATGAAACTGTCCCGCTTCGAAGATGGCAGAGGAATGCCTAATTCATCTCCGAAGTAATCAGCACAGATTGCTTCACTTAACCAACCGAAAATCGACATCTAGGAGATGATCGTGATGAAGATGAGCAAGAGTAAAACTGAGTTGAACAAGAGAAATTAGAAATTGAAGGATTCGTGAAGATTTTTAGACACGTTTCCTTTTTAAAGAAGAGAGTAGTGTGCTTGAAATCAAAACCCTAATTTTCTGCGCTGTATACAGAACCTTCTGTGTTTATCAGTTGTTGAAACTAACAATGATATATAACTAACATAACTGTTAGCTGCAAACGAATTCATAGGAACTTAGGTAAGGGGCGAATCCTGATCCCGTACGCCGCTCCGTATGTTCGGCACAATGGCATCACGTGTTGTGTCAAATTGGAAAGTTAAAAGTCTTCAAGGCAAGCAAAAATTTCAGCCTATTTCCTATTAGGCAAGTAAGACTTTTGTTTGTTAATGAGAAGAGTAATTATAAAAAGTGATTAATTCTATTTATTATAGTTTATAAAAAATAATATTATAAATTGTAGTATTCTAAATAATTTTATAATAATTAATTATTTTAATTAAAATATATGAAGTTATTACAAGCCAAATTTTGAAGAAAGAATGTTAAAAAAAATTAATTATCCTACATTAACAAGTTAGACAAAACTTATTAAAAATAAAAAATAAAAACTCACTTAAATTAAAACTAAAGAGTTAAAGAATGTGAACCCATGAGTCAATTATATTTATAATTATGTATTTTAAATCAAAGACAATAACTTTAAGTCTTAGTTATTAAGCATTTTTGACTTATCTAAAAAATTATAAACATTTAAAAGCAATATAGTTTTAATTTTTTATAAATAATATATATATATTTTTATAGATTTGTCAAATTTATGCAGTTTTGATTTGATTTAACAGTTATATCCACACTTTATCAAATAATATCAAATTAATGTCCATCAATTTAGTTTTTTATTTTGGATAAAATAAGGAAAAATTATATTTCTATTGAAAAAAAGGAAAATATTATAAATATATATATATATAAAAGCAATCATCCACACAACTATCAAACATATCCTTAGCATGCTTCTAAATATTCAATAAAAGTAAATAATTAATCATGTTTCATATTTAAAATTAAAATAATACTAAAGAGTATAAATATTCATTCCTACCTTCGACGTGTAAATCCTTTAATCTTATTATTCTGAGTCTTCTTAAGTCTTCAACTTTCTTTCTTCACTTAAAGAGAGAGCAATGAAACTCTTTTTCTTTTAAACTAGAAAAGAACTAAAAAGAAAAATGAAAAAGAGAAGAATGACAAGACTTTTTTTTAAAAAAAAAAAAAAGAAGAGAAGAATGAGATGAGATGATTTGAAGAAAAGAAAATAATCGTATTTATAGGTATCCTTAGCCAACCATCTCATTTCGTCACTCATATTTTAATATATCCCACCGCCTCAGTACACTACTCATATTTTAATATATGTTACCGCCTTATTCTATTATTCATATTTTAATATATCTCAACACTCCATTCTACTACTCATATTTTATTTTATTTATTTTATTTTTTTGGGAATTACTTACGAGATAATTATGATAGTAATTTTTTAAATTTTTCATGTAAATTTACCCTTTTACCACAAAAGATAAAATTATTGTTTTATGCCTAAATATTTAATATACATTTTTACAATTTAATGAACTCAATTGTATATTCTTAATATTCAAAAATTTTTCAAGATATTAGTATATTACATATATGAGAAAATGTTTTTTTTTTTATGTTACTGGTTTTTTGTTAAAAAAATAATGTCAAAGGTATCGAAAATAGCATATAAATTGTTGTTAAAAAGCCCCTTTAAATTTATATCAGTTTCAACGTTAATAATATTAAATTAACACATTTTTTTAAATAAAGTAGCAATGATATGTGAATGCTTGGCATATTAAATTTGTAATAATTATTTTGAGACTTAATATTTCAATGAATTATTTCAATGCATTGGTGGATTTTTGGAATCTCGATGTGGCGGTTTCTTAATTTAATTGTTAGCAACTTCTGTTAGGATCTATTTTGCATGCAAGATGAAGTTGATTTAGTTATAAAATTGAAAAGAATGTCTAATAATAGGATAGAAACTTTATTAACTAATTTTTATTTCTGCCAAATATTATGATAACTTTTAGTAATAAATAATTTTTATTTAATTAATTAATATTACATTAAAATTTAATTCTGCCAAATGTTTTTTTTCCTAAAGAAATAGAGTAAATTTGTGAAGGAAAAAACTTTTATATCATATTAACAGATTGGGATAAAATATATACATATATATATATATATATATATATATATATATATATATATATATATATATATATATATATATATATATATATTTTAAGCTTACCTAATTTCTTGGGACAAACAACCCCTTAAGGGCCCATTTGGTGCACAGGATGAGATATGATTATTTTAGTGGGATAGAATAAGATAAGATAGGATAAGATAAAAATATTTTAAAAAAAAAATAAAAGTAAAAAAAAAAAAATTTTGTGAGATAACTCAATCCCACAAAAAATGGTGAGATTGAGTTATCCTATCAACATAGGATAATTCATGTGGGCCTAGATAAATTTTTATCTTATCCTATGTAGCACCAAACATAGGATAGAATAAAAAATTATCCTATTCTATTACAATCCCCCTTACCAAACATGGCCTAAAAGAGTTGGAGTTATCCAATTCGCGGCCAGCTTCACTGTTCCTATTAAATAAAAATTAAATTTGTAATGGGTAATGAGGATAGGAGTTCATTTCTTTTTGGAGGGGTATACGTTTTCATATAATATCAACAAATACTAAAAAAAATATAACTATAAAAGTTATTTTAACATAAATAATATTAAAAAAATTGTTGCAATGTCATATAATATTCATCACTGTTGAATAAATGAGTGTTCATTTTAAAATATATTTTATCCATTTTTGCACTAGTTTTAGATTTTGTATTTACGTAAAAAATTAATATAATTGTAACAATCATTTTAGCACTTTTCTTTTGTTACATATATTTTAAGTTTAAATTTTAATTCAAGAAGTTGTGATTCATTTTAATTAAGGATTTTTTTTATTAATGAGAAAACAAAAACTTCCTAAAAAAATTATGATTTTCTTTAAAAACAAAATTTATTTTCTCATGTTTCATTGGCAAAAAAATAAAAACAAAAAATAAAAAATAGAGAGCAAAAAGCTTAAAAAGCTTTTTTTAGTCCCACATATTTTCTTGATAAAATTTGCTTAACTTGGGAGAAGAAAATAAAAATGTTTCATGAAGCAGACTTTACATATAATTTTAAAAAATAAGTACCCCTAATTAACTTTTGTCCAATTTTTAATGTCCAACCAAAGGATTTTTACAAAAAAAAAATATCTCAAAAACATTCTCTCAATTTTTTTAAATAATATTTTTTAAAGAAAGTTTCTTAAGTACTAAAAATATCCTAAATTTAAACACTTAGACGCTATTCATAATTGGAATTAAATGCTATAAAATTAAAAATTATCATATTTTCATATTTGAAAATGCAAAAATTAAGGGAGGCTCCTGCCTCTAATTTTTCATCCCTTTTATCTTTTTTGTAGGCTTCTTCTTCTTTTCTTTTTTTTTTTTGCTTTTTTTCTTTTTCGTTTCTTCTTTTCTTTTTTCTTTTTTTTTCTACAGTATTGTTTATATTACTGAAGAAATGGTCATAGACATACTTTCTTTTTCATGAAACTGAGCACTTAGTCCCAGTTTGAACGCTTATGTGATAATAATTTCACAATAATTTTAAAAATCAGAAATATATGTTGCAGTAATATAAATAATGATTCAGAAGATCATAGATTGTCCAGAGTTCATTACAAATAATGATTCCATAATGTTCTCAAATGACAATTATTAGAGAAGGAGAAGACAGCACCAACGCATCAGAAACTCAGAAGATTATAGATTGTCCAGAGTTCATTACAAATAATGATACTCACACAGATTTACAATTCTCAGTAACAAATCTCATCAAAGAATCAACCCAAAAGAAAAAAGAAAAAGAAAAAGAAAGAACAATCAAATTTAATTGATTTGAACTCACTCATCACCGGAAGATGATAGTTTCAAAGCAGTGCAATCCGTCGAATGCAGGACTGAACATAACCGGGCCATTCCTCCTCACTTCCACCTGTCTCGCATTCAGCAAGATCATGTTCTTGTTCTTGGTAACAACTGAAGTATTTTCATCCATAACTGGGCCATTGCTCCGCACTTCCACCTGTCTTGCATTCTGCAAGTTCTTGTTCTTGGTAACAACTGAAGTATTTTCATCCTCATCCACCATTTTTCTGTTCTTGATAGAATTGTTCCGCTTCGGAGATGGCAGAGGAATGCCTAATTCATCTCCAAAGTAATCAGCACAGATTGCTTCACTTAACCAACCGAAAATCGACATCTAGGAGATGATCGCGATGAAGATGAGCAAGAGTTAAACTGAGTTGAACAAGAGAAATTAGAAATTGAAGGATCCCTGAAGATTTTTAGACAAGTTTCCTTTTTCAAGAAGAGAGTAGTGTGCTTGAAATCAAAACCCTAATTTTCTGCGCTGTATACAGAACCTTCTGTGTTTATCAGTTGTTGAAGCTAACAATTATATATAACTAACATAACTGTTGGCCGCGAACGAATTCATAGGAAGTTAGGCAAAGGGCGAATCTTGATCCCGTACGCCGCTCCGTATGTTCAGCACAATGGCATCACGTGTCGTGTCAAATTGAGGCAAGAAAAAATTTCAGCCTATTTCCTATAAGGCCAGTAAGACTATTGTATGTTTTTGAGAAGAGTAATCATAAAAATATGATCAATTATATTTATTATAATTTATAAAAATAATATTATAAATAATTTTATAATAAATTAATAACTTTTAATTAAAATATATAAAATTATTACAAGTCAACGTTCGAAGAAAGAATGTTTGAAAAAAAATAATTATCCCACATTAAAAAGTTAGACAAAACTTATTAAAAATAAAAAAAATAAAAATTTCACTGTAATTAAAGACAATTATATTTATAATTATATGTTTTAAACCAAAGACAATAAAGTTAAATCTTAATTATTAACTATTTTTGGATTGGAACTTGAAGACATGTGTAAAATAAAAAAAAATCTATTAATTTGTTTCGATCTACGATAATAAATCCATAAACTAAAGGTTCTCAAAGTACCTTTAAAACTTATGAAATATGATTGAATCAAATAAACTCTAATAAGTATTATACTTATCGTGCTATGTCAAAAATTACTCCATGTATTGTTTAATATAAAAATAATAATAAAATTATTTCTGACTTTTGTTAAATCATTTTCAATGCTCAAAAAATGATTTTAAAAAATTAAAACTTTAAAAAATAATATATTTTTAATTTTATATATAATTCTTTTTTATTGATATCAATTTTTTCTTCTAAAAATGTTTAATGTGTCAAAATCAATTTCAATTTAATTTAACAATTATATACTAAGCAGAGACAAATCATTAACTTGAGACTTAATTACATTCTAATGCATCTACTCATGTTTTCCATTCAAGAACCAAGATATTATTTTTTCTCACATCAATAAACGGCGATACCGAAGTCTGCTTAGCAATTGTCCTTTTTAGAACGGAATAACTCATTTCTTTTTCAATGTTTAGCTTTACTAGGGACAAGGCTTACCCACTATCAACTCAGCTTGTAAATCCAAACAAAACCGTTGAAAACATATATCTCTTTTCAAAAAATAATGTTTTAAACTCATTTCAGTTTTCAAAACATGAGGTAGGACTTCTAAATTAAATAAGTAAATGGCCTTACCTAATTAATCAATTTCTTCTAATTCTTGCCCAAGGTATCTAAAGCCTAGACTCTGATACCACATTTATAACGCCCTACCTCCCGAGCTCCATCGTCCCCGTCATTTGACGACATAGACTTCTTTAATCAATAATCTTGGGCCGCCCGGAAAACAGGCTTGTGCTCCGTTCTTTTTTCCTTTCTAAGAGACTTCCTGTGCATATAAGTTTATGTACAAAAATACTTCATAACCTCATAAATAAAATTCTTTATTTATTTATTCTAAAATTCTAAGTACATGATCTATTACAGTGAAAAATAAATTCAAAACTAAAATAAATAATCTAGCTTGGGCCCACGTGCCCTAAAATGAAATGAATAAAAAGAATTCCTAATACATAACCTTCTACGTAGGCTGATAAATTAATTTCCTAAAACGTAAAAAATGAGGAGTGAGCTAAAAAGCTCAATAAATCATTCTATCTATTTAATTCATTATTTCAACCAAATAATACAAGCATATCAAATACTTTCAGAGATTAAATCGATTCAAATAGTATATTATTTTAATCGTAAATTTACACGGAATGGGGATCACCTCTGTGCTTCAGACTAGGGAGAGAGATCAATTCTGAAACTCAAACTCTTCTCTAATGGAATCATTCCTGAAACCCGTTCTATTTTGGTGTCAATCTTGACAACCAGTTCAAAAATCCAACTCTGCATGAAACACAAAAAGCCCGTCCCCATACCGGTGCGTCGTTGAAATCTTATTTAATCTTATTTTTGTGTATAGGAGCAATATAAATAAATATTTCAATAATAATTAAATATACCAACATGATAACAACACAAATCAACAGAAACAAAGATTTTTGATTTCTAATGTAGAAGATCGTACGAGACACAACAATAAAGCATACTCTCTCGAACAGAAAAGGTAACTTTCGATTTCTGATGTAGAAGATCGTACAAGATACAATTACAGAGCATACTCTCTCAGTCATAAGCAATATAATAATTTAAAAAAAAAATTAAACTAAGCATACAAGCAAGCATCATTTAAATCAAAATAATAAATTAAAAGAAGAGGAAAGAACTTCACCTCGAGATCGCTTCCTAAATTTGTGTAGCACTTCGTTGCTACTACTTCGCAGGCTATTTAAAATAGCTTAAGAAAAGAAAAGGGACAGAGGGTACCAAAAAGGAGGCAGATAGAGAGCAAGAGGAATTTCAACTCTTGTTCTGATATGAGTGAAATTGGTAGTGTAAGAGGGTTTATAAAGAGTCTCTGAGGGTTATATTCTTCATTTTTCACTTTCCTAATCAGGAAAACTTCCATTTTTGCTTGTTTTGGACGACTAAATGATTAGTGTTTTCAATTTAGGAGTTTTGGCATCTTTTTCCGCTCAAATTGATGGCTAAAAAGGCCATTTTCGCTCAAATCTATGGCTAAAAGAATTTTTTTATAATGTAAAGGGCCTAATTTGGCGTACAAGCGCGCGAGCCTGCACACGCGAATTCATGCAAGGCCCAATGCGTCTGTGCATAGGGCATGGTCCCATCCGCAAAATTGTTTGAATTTTTTAAAAAATATTTTGGCCCTAAACAAATTTTTTTTCTTATATATATATATATATATATCTAAAAATATGTCTCTATATGTATATTTTTATTATGTATTTTTTCTCTTTTTTTTAACTACATATTACTATTAATTACTCCTACTATATGCTTAGTATTAATATATTAATACATATATCAATTAATTAATATATATACTTATATATACATGTGCATATATATATATGTATATATGTGTGTGTGTGTGCACATGTAATACCCACAAATTTCGATGTTGTAATACTCGAAATTCGGAAAAAAAAAATTGAAATTTATTGTTATTATTCAAATATACGGTTACTGTGCACAAATACGGTCACTATTTTGTCGGCAGACAAAATAACTTTCGGCGGGTTACTGTAGCCACAGTAACAACTATTTTCAACTGTGTTG
>JAJIYU010014887.1:0-12973 GCA_030144865.1 Tinospora cordifolia
TTGTCACACCACTTTTTATACATCCACTTATACCTATTTTACATCATTTTCTCTTTAATTTTTCATTTTATTTTATGTCTTGTGTACCCAAAATTTAGTTTGTTAAATATTTTATTGAATAATGAAATTTGAATAATATTTTAAATTATTTAATTATCCTATTTTATTTTTTAACCAATATATGTGTATATATATAATTTATGTGTATGTACATTATTGTCATGTATATATAAATTATTTTATTGTCATGTTTATTTTCTTTAACTATTATTCATAAAGTTTTATAAATTATTGAGGTATTGCACTACACAATGTTAATTCCAAGTTTTTCTTAAGAGGTGATCATGGTTGACTAGGTTGAGTGATGAGCACTCAAGAAATTTGTTTCTGACCTTTTTATGATGTGTTCGGACTCCCTTGTCCTTGGTTTAAGCATAGTTTGTCCCATTCATCTTGCATGCTCACACTCGTAAATTATGTTATTTGTGTGCTCAAACTCATAATTCACTTTGTCATGTACTTAGCATTTTGGAGTTTCAATTATGCTCAGACACATCTGTTTTCTTGGCTTTCCTAGGCCTTTCATCATTTTGTCCTCCAAATGTGATCTACTCAAACATCACTCCATTGTGTTCGAACTAAGGACACAAAAGCAAACCAACAAAAACAAAACAAACTAACAATAAAAAGCTTCGTCACCTTGATCAACTATAAAATGAAAAAGTTAATAGAGTAAGATCAAATGAAATAAATATGAAAATGTTTGCCTTTTTTATGAATGAAAATGGTAATCGAAATAGAAAATGGTAATATTCTTTTTTCTCAGGTTGAAAACTCATGCTACTAACATGTTGTGAGCTGTAGTAGAACTAATATAAGAAGATATTAAATTTAATAACTACAAAAAAATATAAGAAAATAAAGAACTATGCAAGAAACTAGACATAAGATAAAAGATTGTAAAAAGAAATTATTTTCTTTATAGATGATTTCTATGAAATAAAAGACATATTCACATAGATTTTTGGCATAAGAAGTTTCATCAATTATTTATACTACATGCTAAACGTTATTAAGAGCATTCATATAATTTTCTTAATGTAAAAATTATGGAATTTAAATAATAGGAGTTGGAAGACTATAAATTTTAAAAATTATATGTAGAGACATTTAATATATTTATAATAAAAATAAAATGAAATAATCACTATAACAATAAAAAAATACATGGAGTTATTTAAAATCTTTTTATAAGAGAAAGTACATATACATTGAAGTAATATGCCAAAATTGTCAAAACTCCTTTCTTAGGTTGAAAGGTGGTCCAATAAGCACAATGACTTGAAATCAAGCCAAGTTCACGTGATCATTTTTAAGCCTCTTAAACCAAAATACTCAAGGTGACATTTGGGTAACTCAATCATTTATCAAGTAAAGTGTGGAAGTAAACAACAAATAATTGTTAAATATAAAAACAAATGCAGTCTTTTTATACAATGTGGAAGCGTTCACCTATGATTTCTACATATAGTTTGATTATTACTTATATAAACAAAAGTGACCACTCTATAACAAAATGAGAAGAAAGAAGAACACCAAGGGACTAGGGAATCACAATGCCTTTCCTAAGGACCCAAAATGTTAGTAGTAGAGTAATATGCCCATGTTCAATGGAAGGCTCAATGAATAGTATATTCAACACATTACATGAATAATACAAGCAATTTAAAAATAGTAGATGTATGCACGAACAAGAATAAGGATGCAATCCATGAAAGTATTTCTTATAGAGAAATACATTCATAAACAATACAACAATTTAGAAAATTATAACTTGGGTGTTAGAACCAATGAGGATCAAGCAATTTTGTTCGCCATGGCGTGCTAGTTAGATTTACTCCAATAGATCAAGGAAGATCACAAAAAAGAATAAATGGATCTTGGAAATGATTGAAGGTGGTAAACAAGACAGGCATAGTGATTTCAAAATTGATACATACAGTGTGCTAAGATTGAGTAATAGGGTGTGTGTGCCTAAAACCGGGAAGACTGGACAAATGATATTAGATGAAGCATAGAAGACTAGATATACTATGCATCTTGGAGGTGACAAGATGTACGAAAATCTCTACAAGATGTATTGGTGGAAAGGCATGAAGAAAGAAATAGCCACATACATCTCTAAGTGTTTAACTTGTCAATAGGTAAAAGATGAACATAGGAAACCCACAGGTTTACTCCAACCTCTTCCTATACCAGAGTGGAAATGGGATAACATTGCAATGGATTTTATGAGTGGGTTGCCTAAGAATTATAAAGGGGAAGACTCTATGTGGATTATACTTAATCAACCAACAAAGGTAACTCATTTTCTACCAACCAAATCCACATATCTAGTTAGTAAATTGGGGAAACTTTATGTTAAGGAGATTGTGAGACTACATGAAGTATCCAAGACTATAGTATCGGACTGAGATGCGAGGTTCCAATCTTAGTTCTGCCAGAGTCAACAGAAACAATTGGGCACCAGATTGATGATTAGCACAGCCTTTCACCCACAGATAGATGGACAGTCAAAAAAGGTAAATAAATCTTGGAGGATATGTTAAGAGCATGTGTTCTTGATTTCAAGGACAACTAAAGCAAGCACTTAAATTTAGCCAAATTTGCTACAACAATAGCTATCAAGCAAGTTTCCAAATGACACCTTACAAGGCTTTGTATGGCAGACCTTGTAGATCACCATCATGTTAGGAAGAGTTAGAGGATTGAGTGCTTACAGGACCAGACTTGGTTGAGGAGATGAACAAACAAGTCAAATTGATTCAGAGGAAACTAGCAATGGTTCAGAGTAGATAGAAGAGCTATGCTGATAGACGAAGGAGGCCTATGGTTCCAAGAAGGTGATAGCGTGTTCTTAAGGGTTAGCCCTCAGAAAGGTGTTAGAAGGTTTGGACACAAGGGAAAACAGCTACCAAGATTTATTAGGCCATTTCAGATCATAAGGCGGGTCAGAGAATGTACACATCAACTCAACGTACCTAACCAAATGTTTCAATTCATTACGTCTTCCACATATCGATGTTGCGAAAGTACGAGCCTAACCCCTCTCATATCATCCACTAGGAGGAGATACAAATACAAGATGATGCCACATACGATGAGTCTGTAGTTAGTATAATGGATCACAAAGTATAGAGCCTAAGGACAAAGGACATTCCACTAGTCAAAGTCCTTTGGAGGCATCACGACGTCGAGGAAGCAACCTAAGAATTAGAAAGTGAAATGCAAAACAAATATCCCAATCTATTCACCAAGAACACTTGATTGGCATCGCTGCAGGCAGCAAACGATTCAGGTAAGCTATTTCAAATTTGAAGGATGAGATTTAAATTAAGGGGGGTAGATTGTAATAGTCAAAAAAATAAATAAATAAATAAATAAAATATTAGAAAAATACATATTGTAATACAACTGAGAAACTACATTGTATGTGTAATAACCTAAAGTTTTATAATGCATACACGTCAAAAATAAATTTTTAAAATATAATGTAATCAAGAAAATAAATGAATAATGTTTTATGTAATTGTGTACAAATTAATTAAATTAAATTATTAATTAACTAAATTAAATTAATTAATTAATGTAATTTATATATGTATATGTATTTATATAATTAAATTAAATAAATGTGTAGAAAGTAATTCAATCAAATTAATTAAATTAAATAATGGGTTATATATATATGATTCGGATGATTAAAGTGGTTATTATTTATGAACTAATGACAAATCTCAATTAATGAATATTATGTATTATTTAAGGGTAACAATTGAAATAAAATTTAGAATATTAATCATTAGTATGTTTCTTATGAGATATATGTGGTGGTTGAAATTAACTTTAGAATATAAATCATTAGCATACTTTATATAAGATATAAGTGGGCAGCGGATTTTAGCTAACAAAAACAATGGTTGGTGAGCATGTGATGGGTGGTTGGCATTACACAAAGAAAAGTGGAGGTGGAGTTGGTTTTAAAATGCATGGTTTAAATTGAATAAGTGGCTCACGTGATGATTCATTATTTCATTTCATCTTCACTTCCCAACAAACACATTAGAATTCTCCAAGAACAGAAACAAAAAGAAGGAAAACGGGAAGTAGAAAACGAAAAGCAAAAACAAAAGAAAATTCGTTGAATCTGACGCAAAAGTAAGCTTTTTCTCCAAATTCCAGTTACAAAAATATTAAGTAAGTCAGGTAATATAATCCTTGGGTGTAATTTCTACTGTAGATAGTGTTTTATACCCGTACCCAAAAATTGGATAGTTTTCCACAGTGAGTAGAACTTAGTAAAAGTTATACCGAAACATTCCTGATGATGAGTAAATCTCAAATATGTGGTTAGATTGTATTAGTTTGCCCTGTAGATTTTAAAATAAATACTCAAAGTTTTATAATCCTTAGATGGGCTTTTGAGGGTGTTAAATCCCAATAAAGTTTTAATTGAAACCCATAGAAATGTAGAGAATGAATAATTTGCATGCATTGATACCAAAGTAATGAATTTAGGATATTAATTAGAATTTTTGTGGACAATTGACTAATAGGATTATTTAATAAAATTTAGAAAAAATTAGATAAATTATGATTTTAAAGCTTATTTCTTTATGAGCAGTTCATATGTAGAATATGTAATTATTATATTTATAATTATCATTGCTAATTATTTTTATAAATCATCTGGAGGGTTTTGAGCCACGAATTGGAAGCAAAAAGGTAAAATAATGCATGTTTATTTATTTTGAGCTACAATTAGTTAAAATAAATTAAATTAAATTATTAGAGATGTGAAGGAATTAAGTATAAACTTATTCATTTTCTTTTTGAAGCTGAAAAGATTGTTAAATAGATAAATTACATTATTTGAAATCTTGAGAATAAGTTGAAATATTAAAAGAGCTTTGAAACAGGAAATTGAACTGTGAAGTAGGAAATTGAAATTTTTGGGAGCTTTAGCTGAAGGTTTGGTATCCAAAACCTTATTACTCTTGGAGATAATTTTATATTATGCTATTTATTCTAGAATGGATGTGAATGGAATGTGATATCGAAGTTCAGGCCGTTGTGGAGAATCGGAGAATGATATCATAATTTTTAAATGACAGATTAAACTTTTTAAAGTGGATTAGTGAGATAAACAGACGTAAGTGAAATCCATAAACCTCAGGTAGGGAGTATTTCCTTGCTTATTAATATTATACTAATTTTATTTTCAAAACATGATGATTGTTAGCTAAAAATACTTTACGTGCCACGGTTATTAACTGTTTGTGATTGAAATGATTTGAATGATGATCATAATGTCTGGTTAATCGCTTTCCGACATACTTTATTGAATTTATAATTCATTCATTTTATTCAGCATGTGTTTGCTCATATTTGATGGATGATGTTGTGTAGATAACACTAATTGTGGAACCAAATAAGATTAATGGTTCATTAAGAATTCCACCTACTAATGCGATGGATTGTCGCAGGCGCATTGTAACCCTCCATGCAGCGTATCATGTGCACTAGTTTGGACACGTCGTAGATATTTTCATTTATTCAGGTAGATAGCTGAATTGTTTTTGGAACTGGTAATGACTGGATTGTGAACACTAGATTGTGTTACCCTTTCTTAGACAGTAATCCCATGGTTTAGTCTAGATAGTATACCTAGAGTACTCGCTTTTGGTATTGATAGCGCTAATACCTAGAGAGGTTATATCATGATGGTAATGCTAGATTGCAATACCTAGAGAATCATGATAGTACATCTAGATTGTGTACTGGGAATTACTCATTTGGATTACAAGAACTATCGAGGGAGTATTATCTTTTGGTCATTAGGATTATAACAAGACAATTTAATGTCTGCAATGCTTAATGTCTGAAAGTGTTTGTAATGTTTTGAATGTTAGTTTGTATAATATTAATGATGTGTAGGAAGGACCTACGGGGCTTTCGAGCTCACTCCCATTTTATTTTTCAGGTGCTCATAGGAGTGTTCACTAATAGGCATAGGGATTGATATCAGAGTTTCAATTAGAGGTTGTTACAGTTGTTTGATAGTGTCTTATTTTGATGTAAATATTTGAATAGGATTTGTGACCATTTTGTATGGTATGACATGGAACGTTCAAGATCTAAATATACTTGCGTTTATTTTGTAAAAATGAATTGAACAGTAATTAGTTGAATCTTTTACTAATTTTAACATTGTGTTTGTATGATATTTTGAAATCTTCCTATTTTCATGAATGAAAACCAGTGATAGGGGTTAACTCTTAAGCATTCCATGTACTATGAGGTGACTTTATTTCATATAGATTATGTTATACTTTCGGAATAAAGTGAAATAGGAAATGGAAAGGGTACAACTCGATTTTAGAAAAGGATGACTCGATGATCAAATACCGAGAAATCTGGACCTGAAACTGGGGTGTTACAAAGTGGTATCAGAGCCATGGTTGCAGTTAGCTGGGAAAATATAACACAATGTTGATAACCAGCATTAGAAATATAACTTAGTGTGGATGCCCTGAGTTAGAAACAACACCTAGTGTGAACACACTATACTCTTTGGGAAATCTGAGCCTCGGCTAGAGAGCCTTGGGCTAAAACAAATTCTTAATGGAGTTACATCCAAATGGAGGGTAACAAGCTGGATAGTGTTTTCCCCAAAATCACCTTGGATACCATAGGATTTTGAAAAGAATGAATTGATTTTCACTGAAATATGATTTATTGGATTTTTATTTTTAGGGAAAATTTAGAGTGGACAACCTGAGTTAGAAAGAGAACTTAGTGTGGATACACTTAACGGAATGAAATTTCACCGAATTTTTTTTTCATGGGAAATGGATTTCATTGGATTTGATTATCACCAGAATCTAATTTTCACTAAAATGGAATTTTCACTGGATTTGACTTTACTAGAAACGAATTTAATGAACTGATTTTGAATAGTAATTGAGTTGACTGAATGACTCTAGTAGATGGCTAGAAATCTTGAAAAGATCTAGGTGATACCTATGTGTTCGAGCTGTGATTGAGTACTGGTATTGATCCCAAATAGTTGACATCTTCCCTGAGTATAGGTCCCCAAAGGTTGGGTCATGGTTGATATTCTTCTTCAGAAGAAAAAACTCTAGGGTTAGACCTTTGCTTTGATGTGAGGTCCTAGAAGGGTGATTATTGTTAATAGTGGTCCTAGATAGTCAACTTTATATCGGGATAAAGGTCTCTGAGGGGCTAATCTTGTTCAGATCTACTTCTGTGGAAGAATGTCCCCAAAGGTTGACCTCTGTTATGACTAAAAGTCCTAGAAGGTTGAGCGCTACTAAGGAAAGGTCCAGGATTTGGGACTGGTGGTATCACCTAGCGTATTACATCATTTTGAAGTTATTGCATGTTTTCATAGAAAAAATGGTTTTACCGAATTTGGTTTTCATTGGAAATGAGTTTTGAACTTAATTTTTGAAAAGCATTAGATGATGCCAAGGTATTTGAGTGTTGTTGCAGATATGACATGAGTACAAGTAGTGGTCCCTAATAGTTGACCTTTTCTTTGGGTAAAGGTCCTCGAAGGGCTGATCTGGTTAAATTTTCTTCTTCAGAAGTATGTACCAAAGGGTTGACCTTTATGCTGACTAAAAGTCCTGGAGGGTAGCATCACTATTCTAGAAAAGTCCAAGATGACAACACTTGGAACCACTGGTATCACTTAGGCATGAAGTCAACTAAGTCAACTATGTATTGCATGGAAACATTGGACTCAGGTAGAAACTGAGTGTTGCTTCGAATGGCACTGTGGGTCATAAATAACTTAAAAGACCTTAGGGTACACGTCAGAGACAGATAATGTGTTGAACACACACTTGTTTGGTCAGGACTAAAATCTAGGAGGATCTTGTATCTCTAGTCTCTATGTAGTATGGGATGCATAGGGATTTGGGTGTATGGAGGAATCCTAGATTTGGAGAATGACGAACCATGTTTGGTGAGTGATCGATTTCTTTGGCTGAACTTGTACTCACTGTATTGTACTCGGATGGGGCGGTCTAGTACGGTGGGTCTTATGTCAACCTTAGAATACGTCCGTGGATGCACTATAGCGCTATTTTTAACTAACGGATTCGATTAAACATGGTGGGACATCTACAATCATGGATATTGAGACACTTGCACCATTGTATGAGTGTAATGTGATTCTGGGTAGAAGTCTGTGTGGAAAGGCGAGGGTAGTATGGGATGCTTGGACCCAGAAGCACAGATGGAAGCTTGGGAGTGCATTATGCTAGCATGCATTGTTTGTTTGTTTGTTGGATGATTGTGTGTAATATATGTAGTATACTTATTTTGAGTATTACCCAAACTCCTATACCTTGAAACAACAGAAATGTCGTCGACTTAGAAGCATAAACTCTTAGACCACTAAAACGAATCGAGAACTTAGAAACATACACCTAGAATCACATTAGCATGAAAATGCGAGGAACTTAGGTGGGTTGTAATGAATGGCTAGAAACACAAGTTACGGTATCCAATATGTTGAGAAAAATGGTTGACTAACAAATTAAAGTGGAAATTGTAATTGTAGCATAATTACAATTATTGGAATTTCCTGCTTTAGTTTGATTAAACTCTAAACTATTGGATACTGGAATAAGTTTGACTTGGAGATAATGCCGAGGGGAAGGCCTAAGAAACATATGGCTCGTGAGGAACTAGAGACAAGCTAGAGCAGAAACAGGAGAATGTACCAGTGGCCACAACACCTGCGAAGGCAGAAGTGAAACCAATATTGGTACAGAGAGTAGTGGAACAGGTTTTGAGAATACTGTAGCCTTAGTATCATCTCAGCCGCCTGTGCCAGTATAGCCACTTGTGCAACCACAACTAGAGCCTCAAACCGCTGTACCACCTCTGACTTAGCAAGAAGCTAGGTTTTCAGAGGCGATTACTCAAAGCAAGATTGCCAAGTATGATAAAGAATAGAAAGGATTATTGATTGAATTTCAGAAGCTAAGGCCTAGTATATTAGAAGATATGACAGATCCCCTCGCTATTGATATATGGTTCACAGAGATAAACAAGCATCTAAATGCCATGGGAGCTATAGAGCCAAGGAGAGTAACTTTAACAATGCATTAGCTAGTGAGACCAACCTACCATTGGTGGGAAATGATTATGAATGACCCTAATATTGATGAGTCCACCATTACATGGGAAGAATTCGAGAATTTCTTCTATGATGCATTCTTCTCTACAACAAAGAAGAGACAGATGCAATCTAAATTTATTCGCCTGACAAAATATGAACAGAAATTTATAGAACTGTCAAAGTTTGCTTTGGATTTAATAAAGGAGTAACCGGCAAAGGCATAATGGTTCACTAAGGGACTGAGAATGAAAATCCAATATAAATATATATATATATACATACATACTAGCACCGATGAAGCTAACCACCTTAAGAGAAATAGTTGAAAGGGCACAGATAGTAGAACGAGATCTAGAGACTGAGTAGGCATGGAAGAAGAAGAAGAGAGTCTAGTTTGGATAGACAGTAGGACCCTCACAGAAGAGGCTTGCCGAACAAGGAGGTCGCAGAGCACCTCAAGCACAGAGACAGTCCCAGACTCAACAGAATCGCTTCGACAGTACTAGGAAGGAATAGATAGAGCAAGCAAGGATGCAAGGATTATTCTTCTCGTGTAATCAAGAAGGACATTTAACTAGAGATTGTCCAAGTAAAGTAGCTAGATTAACAACTCAATCGCAAGCTCAGACACGATCTTAGACAGGCCGACCTCAGCAGCAGTAGAAAGGGCAAGCTAGCTTGTATGCTACATATAGTAATACTGATCCCACCTCAGCAGTGGAAGGTATGTACCTATAGCTTGACATTGCTGTATTGATATTATTTGATTAGGGTGCCACTAGATCATTTGTCTTTGAATATGTGGTCAGTAAATTGAAATTGGTGACTGGTCCCTTACCAGTCTTGTTAGAGGTAGCTATGCCAATAGGGAACACAGTGAGCTTAAGGAGATATTGTAGATGTGAGCTTACATTTCAAGATCATCGGATGATGGTAGATTTTTGTGTACTCCACTTTGGAGGATATGATGTGATATAGGGAATATAATGGTTAACCTAATATAAAGCCTAAATAGACTGCTAGCAACGAAGACTTATCATAAGATTGCCCTCTAGGGAAATTTTGAAGATTGAGAGGAAAAGTTTATCTGGAATGATAAATGTGAGCAGACATTCTAAGAACTGGGAGATAGACTCCGTGTACCAAACACAGGATAGATTGGAGACACAATACCGAATGAAGCACATCAGACCAAGTACACGACGCATCCTGGCGGTGATAAGATGTATCAAAATTTGAAGAAAACTCTTTGGTGGAGAGGAATGAAGAGAGACATAGCTAAGTATGTCTCTAGGTGTCTCACTTGCTAGCAGGTGAAGGCCGAGCATAGGAAGCCTTTAGGCCTATTGTAGCCACTTCCAATACTAGAATGGAAGAAGGATCATGTCACGATGGATTTTGTTACTGGTCTTCCGAGGAATCAGAAAGGGGAAGACACGATATGGGTTATAGTGGATCGGTTAACAAAGGTAGCACATTTTTTGCCTATCCGATCTACAGATTTAGTGAGTAAACTGGGTGAGTTATATGTCAAAGAGATTGTTAGATTATATGGTGTTCCTAAGACTATAGTATCAGATAGAGTGTCAGATTCACTTCTTAATTTTAGCAGAGATTACAGAAGGAATTGGGCAATAGGATCACCATGAGCATAGCCTTTCACCCACAGACAGATGGGCAATCAGAAAGTGTCATTTAGATATTTGAGGATATGCTGAGAGTGTGTGCTCTTGACTTCAAGGGCAATTGGAGCAAATACTTATATCTTGCTAAGTTTGCCTATAATAACAGCTATCAGGCGAGCATTGGCATGGCTCCATATGAAACACTCTATGGTAGACCCTACAAATCACTATCTTATTGGGCAGAGTTTGAGGATCGTGTACTCACTGGACCTGAGATGATTGAGGATATGAATGCCCAGATTAAGAAGATCCAGCAAAGGTTGGTTACAGCTCAGAGTAGGCAGAAGGCTATGCTGACAAAAGAAGAAAACCTCTAGAGTTTCAACCAGGTGACAAAGTATTCCTAAAGATCAGTCCACAAAAAGGAATCAAACGGTTTGGAGCTAAGGGAAAGTTAGCGCCTAAACTCATCGGTCCATTAGAGATACTAAGACGGATCGATGAGTGGGCATATGAGCTAGATCTACTAAAAAAATTTTCCTCAATCCACAATGTGTTCCACGTTTCGATGCTTCGGAAGTGCCAGCCAAATCCTTCTCATGTTTTGTAATGTACTTCAGGATGATGCAACTTACAAAGAACCAGCGATCAGAATTTTAGATCGTAAGGTCCAGAGTCTCAGGACCAAGGACATCCCTCTACTCAAGGTTCTGTGGAAGCATCATGGCCTAGAAGAAGCAACCTGGGAGCTAGAGAGTGAGATGCATAAGAAATACCCAGATCTCTTCACTAGGAGCCCTTGATGGGACACATCTTTGAGGTACGTACTCTCATTCAAATTTCGAGGGCGAAATTTCTTTTAAGGGGGATAGATTGTAATAACTTAAAGTTTTATAATGCATACACGTCGAAAATAAATTTTTAAAACATAACATAATCAAGAAATTAAATGAATAATGTTTTAAATAATTGTGTAGAAATTAATTAAATTAAATTATTAATGCACTAAATTAAATTAATTAATTAATGTAATTTATATATGATATGTATCCTTATAATTAAATTAAATTAATTTGTAGAAAGTAATTAAATCAAATTAATTAAATTAAATAACGGGTAACAATTGAAATAAAATTTAGAATACTAATCATTAGTACGCTTCTTATGAAATATATGTGGTGGTGAAACTAACTTTAGAATATAAATCATTAGCATACTTTATATAAGATATAAGTGGGCGGCGGATTTTAGCTAACAAAAAACAATAGTTGGTGAGCACGTGATGGGTGGTTGGCATTACACAAAGAAAAGTGGAGGTGGAGTTGGTTTTAAAATGCATGGTTTAAATTGAATAAGTGGCTCACGTGATGATTCATTATTTCATTTCATCTTCACTTCCCAACAAACACATTAGAATTCTCCAAGAACAGAAACAAAAAGAAGGAAAACGGGAAGTAGAAAACGAAAAGCAAAAACAAAAGAAAATTCGTTGAATCTGACGCAAAAGTAAGCTTTTTCTCCAAATTCTAGTTATAAAAATGTGAAGTAAATCATGTAATACAATCCTTGGGTGTAATTTTTACTGTAGATAGTGTTTTATACCCGTACCCAAAAATTGGATAGTTTTCCACAGTGAGTAGAACTTAGTTAAAGTTATACCAAAACATTTCTGATGATGAGTAGATCTCAAATATGTGGTTAGATTGTGTTCGGTTGCCCTACAGATTTTAAAATAAATACTCAAAGTTTTATAATCCTTAGATGGGCTTTTGAGGGTGTTAAATCCCAATAAAGTTTTAATTGAAACCCATAGAAGTGTAGAGAATGAAAATATGCATGCACTGATACCAAAGGCATGAATTTAGGATATTAATTAGAATTTTGGTGGACGATTGACTAATAGGATTATTTAATAAAATTTAGAAAAAATTAGATAAATTATGATTTTAAAGCTTATTTCTTTATGAGCAGTTCATATGTAGAATATGTAATTATTATGTTTATAATTATCATTGCTAATTATTTTTATAAATCATCTGGAGGGTTTTTGAACCACGAATTGGAAGCAAAAAAGGTAAAATAGTGCATGTTTATTTATTTTGAGCTACAATTAGTTAAAATAAAATAAATT
>JAJIYU010014888.1:0-13013 GCA_030144865.1 Tinospora cordifolia
TGATGTGTTTCTAGAATAACTCATGATATACATTATAGATTGAAAATGAAGTTCTGGTTTCATTTCAATTAAAGCATTCAATCATATCCAATTATCTCTTCAACTGTGTAGCATTCTACCAAAAAAATGGCATTGTATTCTATGACATTGTAAACTTAGGCATATCAAGCATATCATAACATTATTCTCTCACATTATTTTCTCACATTGCATTCAAGTATACCCAATTGTCTAAATTGAAGAATACAACAAAGGTTAAAAATTGTGGATATTAAATGCATTATTCTCTTACATTGCATTCAAACATTTCCAATTTTTTTATTCATTAACATTGCATTAGACAATGTTATTACATAAAAAATGATGAAGAAGGTACATGTTTAAGTGAAATGTTTTGTACAACTAATTAATTATAGCTAGGATATGAAACTTGAAGGATACAAAAACATACCAGAAGTTCAAGACTAAAGGCATTGCGCTTTTGATTCTACTACTCTCATTCACCAAATCTAGCTAGCTTAAAAGTGAGCAAAATGAAATAAATTACAAATTCGAAAGAGAAAAAATAGTGCAAAGTTCTTATGGTTCTTAGAGTTGAAATATACTAGGGTTGAACCTACAAATAGTTGTTATGGTTCTCGTTCAATAATCTCCCCAAAATCAAACCATGTCTATAAAATAAAGTACAAAAATATGTACCTGGAAAAGTACAGCCTCTCCATGATTACACTGAGCACACCGAACAGATTTAGTGCGAGGAAGAGTTGGATCAGCAGCTATATCCTGCAAGACCTGAGTGCGCTCCCCAACAGACTGGTGAATTTCATTTCTGTAAACAAAGTTGTTGTCAGCAACCTCCTGCCCATTCAAAAATTGTCCACATATGGATATACATAGTAAACTGTGTATACATAGTTTACAGTATCCTACCAGATCAGCAGCTATATTTGGATACACAATAAACTGAAGCCAATCCACACAGAAACTAGTGAATTTCCAAAGAAAAAAGGCCGCATATGGATATAGTTTACTATATCCAAACATAAACTATGTATACACAGACAACACGTTTGGTTTACAGGATTCAGAAACAATTTTTAGAGAATTTACTAAGAAAAAAATACAAGTTGTTTTAAGAAAATTAAAAAATTGAATTTCTAAATTTTTGCTTCATACAGTGTATTCCAGTTTCCAGATCATGAACCACACACATCAGCATCAATTAAAAAAAAAAAGGGAGGCCAAGCCATATCAGAGTTATCGAGATCAAAACACTATATTCAATAACATTAGGTTTCGGAAAACCCTAACTAGGTGAACAGAAGCAGAGAGAGGAACAGTTGCGGCAAGATACGAAGAGAATCCGCTGCTCCCTGTCCTCCTTGCGGTACAGGATGTTGTTACCAAGAATGCGAGAGGCGAAGAGGAAGAGAGATGGGGGTTTTGACGAGCTCAAGGACAGTGAAGGTGCTCGTTCAGTGGCAGTCATTGATCTATCTTCTGCATCGTCAGATGACATCGAGGTTGTCGGAGAGGCTGCGGCTGCAGTTAGGTTTGTTGCTGAAGAGGAAGAGAGATGGAGCGAGACGAGTGAGGCGATCGCAAGAGGAGATCGAGCGAGATTGATACAGAGCTGAGCGACGAGAGAAACAGATATGTTACTGTTTTTAGACTAATCTAACATTTAGCAATAATCTTTTCATTTTGTTACTGATCTTGTTACAAAACTATTATTTAGCAACAATAATGTTTGTTACTACTTTTAATTTCATTTTTTCTTTTCACATTGATAACAACAAAAATATTATTTTTGTTGCTAAACCTAATCTTTAGCAATAAAAATACTTTTATTGCTAAATAAAATGTTGCTAAATATTAATATTGTTGTAGTGTTGTTTTAGGTAGATGGATTTTTGTAGAATGTACAAGCCGGTGCAAAGGGCACTAGTGGAGGTTTTGTAGTTCCTAAAAGAAGAACATACATGTCTGTTGCATGCATGTGTTACGAAATTATTATTTTCTTTTTCCTAACTTTCAACCGACGATTGCTGTAAATAAACAAAATTTGGTGAAAAAAATAAGCAAAGAAAATTCAAATCATAATCTTTAAATAACCGAATATTAATTTCTTCATGCAATAGGCATTGAATACATCCTACCTCATTAAACAGCCAGTATGGGCGTCTAATGGAGTTGCATGCTACCCCTTTTGCCTAACCAAGATAAGTTGCATTAATTATGTGCTTTTTTAAAAAAATTTGTTTATGTATTTCATTTTGCTTTTTTTTCTTCTTTTTGGGTTAGTATTTTGACCTTTTTAATTGTTTTTTTTTTATTTTTGGGTTGGTATTTTGGATATCTCATACCCAAGATTACATTAGATAGTTTTTGTCAAAGTTGTGTTGATGTATAATTGAAATTCTTGGGTCACAATACTTAAGAAGGCTCAACTTAAATGACTTAAACATTTACTTTAATTGCATATAACATCATGGCCTTTTTCTTCTAACGTGCTTGACAGTATTGATTGCATGCATTGGCATTGCAGGAATTACCCAATTATACAAAAATGTTAATTTACTAGAAGTTCTTGTCGAAGTTATGATGTTACTATATTGTAAAATTTGAAGTAAATAGTTTTAATTACGTTTACATTTTGTAATTAGAAATAATTTTTTTCTATTTATGACATGTATTATAACAATAAAAATAAATATTTGATATAATTTTAAATCTTATTTATTAAACTTTGAAAGGTATAGTCTACAGAAAAAAAAAATATAATAAAAAAGAAGCGTCATATTACACTTAAAAAAGATATAACTACTCTGGACACCCTTAAAAAAAGGGTCTTTTGTAATTTGTGTTGGAACATTCTGTGGTGTGATTGGGATGACTACTGTTCTCAATTGTCCAATTTATGGCCCAAAATTGTAGCTTGTGGGCCATAATATGCTCTCTCTTATAAATATCTTGATAAATGTGAATGTCCATATATATATTTTTTTATACTTTGAAGATTAAAGTTCATGTATTACTTTTATCTATGCCATAAATATGTGTATTAATGTGAATGTATTTATCCTATAAATAAGAGTCTTTGTAACCTTGTTTGATTATTCCAAAATAAAATAGAGAATACATTATCATTTCTTTTTTGTATTCTTGAGAGTTCTTATTTTCTTCTATTCTATTTTTTGTGTTATTTTCTAACACGTTATCAGCATGACAGTTCTAAAAGATTGAAGAAGATTGTTATTGTGAATGATGGACATGACAGTTCTAAAGATATTGCTCCTATAGATGAAATATGCATATTGGTGATATGTAATTTATATTTTTTTATATAATATTTGATCTTGAATATTCATAGCCTGAACCTATGCATAGAATTATATAGCATGAAGCTATATTATTATTATTGTTATTTATATGGGAAAAAATTGTGAAAATTATGCTTTACATATAATATTGTTCCTTATAAATTATACAAAATGTCACTGATCAAGAAAATATGCTTTGTAGTCGTATTTTGTATGATCTTCTACATCAGAAATCAAAGGTCAAAATATGACAAATAAATAATTTATTTAAGATAATTATCAATTTGTTATGTTCTATTCTTGATTTTTTTTATATTACAAAATGTACGAAAAATTTGGGTTGATAGTAGGTAAGCCTTGCCTTGAGTAAAACTAAATATAGGGAGATGAACTATCTTGTCCTATGAGACCAGTTATTCTAAAAAGATTTTGTTTTACCGCCCTTTCTTAGAGATTGTTCTGCTTAACTCATACAAGTAGTACATTTTGATTAAAACATTAAGATGTGAACATATGTTTAATCAAATATTATATATTATTCATAAAAAATAGAATGATTTTAGTTTTGTGAGCTTTTAAAATTCAAAAACATTCCATCTCATTTGAATTGTTCGGCATATTTTTAATTTATTCTTTAGTACATATAATTTTGCAATTGTTAGATTTTTCTAGAGTATAATATTGGTTCAAAGTTTATTTAATGTTGTCTTTCAAAAAGATACGAGAATATTAAAAGGGAGATACACTTGCCGAAAAGAATGACATGAGAATAAAAAATTGTATGTGAATTAAACTAGTGAAGGAAAAATTATAGTTATTATACTTTAATTTTTTATGTAGTGTTAACATTTGATTCATTGGTTAAACGGAGATATAATAAAAAAACAAAAAGGAAAGACACATTTAAAATTTTAACATCTCCTCATATTTTATTAATTTCTTATTTAAATGAATCATAAGTCTACCTATTCTTTTTGATAAAATTATTAATAATGTTTTCAGAGTTGCTAATAATTGCTTAGAATTACAACCAAACAATTTTTAATTTATTTTTACTGTAGCATTTATGATAAAGGTTGCTTAATTGACAGGTTATTAATACAAGTATCTAGTATGTTTCAAATAAATGAAATATATTTGCACATGAATATAAATAAATCTCATTATGTAGAACTTAATTTCTTATCAAATACTATGGCTCTAATACTTTTTATTATAATTAAGAAAATCTTTAAATTAAATCTCATGTCTTGGCAAAGATTTTTGTTTAAAAAAAATCTTATAGAGTGAAGCTATATTATAAATAATTATTTATATTGCTAAGATTATAGCCAGAAGCTATAAAAATTATAAAGTAAAGTTATAGAAACAACATTTTATGCCAAGATATATATACATGTATTAAAATTGATTATAGCCAGAAGCTATAAAAGTTTTACATTGACCAAAAATTATATCCAGTTGATGAAATTTTTGGTAAACTTACAAGGTTATTATCTATAAGATTCACATAATTGTGAATTTACAAGTTGGCTTAAAAAATATATGGTTGGTCAACTGGTTATTAAATATTTTGGTGAGAAAACTATTTGAAAAGAAGTATGTTGATCATTAATATTAATTATTAAAATTATTACTTTTCTTATGTTTATTTGATAATAAAAATCTTATGATGAATGTTATTACTATCAAAATTTCATATAAAATTGCAATATATAATATAAATCTGAAGTTTATATGATAAGTTATATGATATTACGATATTCAAATATCATGATATGCAATATTATAAAAGATTTATTCTCCTCCATATAATATACTCATAAAGTTAAAATAATAATATAATTATTTATATTATTATCTGAAGTGAATGATATTTTAATTGATAGTTCTAATTATATGAGAATGATCAAGTATATAAAATATCAATTTTACAAATGTCATACGTACTAGACAATAAATTGAATTTGGGAAAGGCTTGAGAAAAAATAAATATTTTGATCTTATAACAAATTAACAAGTAAAAGGCCTAGTTAAATATTTTTTTTGAAGGATCGAGATGATTATATTTATGGTTAAATACATATATCACCAAGTGATTGATCTTTATTAAGCCTCATTAAAAAATAAGTTAAGAAAATTATTGATAATTCATGAAGAACAATTCATATATTGAGAAATGAAACATAGCTTTTATTGACGAATATTGTCTTATAGTTTGCTTAAATAATATTTAAGCAAAATGATATAATATATCAAAAAATGCTTTTGATTAATTTTTGGGCAAGATGAGAGAAATTCAAAGGCTTTACAATTTTCTTGGAGCATTATATAAAGTTTATTGAAATATATTGTGATTGAGAACTAGAAGTTATTCTTTGACACAAATCTATTATTTTAAATATTGATAATGATGTCAACAAAATTTCTTTTGAAACTTTTATTATATAATCCATTGATGTATAACGAAACAATTTTCTTGTCATTAGGGGGAGAAGTAATGAGTTTGAATAATGACATATAAAATTGTTAATGCAATATAAGGCTATAAATTAGAATATCAATGAAAAATTGTCGAAAGAGTTTATAAGATCAATCATATGCAAATAAATATATATGATGCACAAATAGTTTGTGACACACATGAAGTGTGATTGACCGGTCAAATTCAAGGACACAACTTCTTATAAAAGGAAAAAATATTCAAAATTCTTAGAGAGAAATAAAAAATAAATAAAAATGTATGAATACTCGTAAAGAGGTATAAATATTTTTTGAAGAAATATGAGCTCTAAATGTATATCTTTCTTGAAGAAAACATATTTGATATTTGCGTCTCATAGATGAACATAAGCACATCATAGAAGTATGTCATATAAGTATACGATATAAGCATATTTACGTTACATAAGTATGTCATAGAAAATAAGTTTGATGTTTACATCTAGTAAATGGGCGTAAATATGATTCAAAAGGAGATGAGTGTAATGAATTAATATTTCTTAAATAGGAAGTGATTTATGTGAGGGCGTCTTATAAAATTCATACATATGTGATGAGAATAATGTTGCTCATGATATTTTATTTAATATTTTTAAAAGTGTCCTTTTGATAACAGGGATCCCAAATTATAAAGGAATGTCGACATTAAAAAAATAGGAAGGAGCAAAATCATATGGTTACGCTCATTAAAAGCTGAAAAGTTGTATAAACAAGAAGTCCAAGAAGACCTAAATAGGTGAATTGTGGTTGCTATCACGAGGAAATATATTATCCATGGATAATGTTATTCTACATAAAAATCCAATAAGAATTTATGAGAAATTTTTTAAATGATTATGTATGAAGTATTAAAAGAAATTGATTATACACTGTATTAGTACTCATATACATAAACATATAACTATTTTGCATATACATTTTATATTTCATTACTATAAGTTAATATTTAATACTACATAAACATTCTTACAATTTGCATGTGCACTTTATTTATTTTATATATTTATCATTAAAACTCTTGAAGATGTTATTGAGATATATTAGAAAATAAAAAATTTGAAATAAGAAACATTGACAAAATAAAGTTATTTTCACGACTTGTAGGTAGAGAATCCGTCAATTGAATTTCTTGTCCATTTCTTAAATGTATTTATTAAGAAATTTCATCAGGATAAGACCTATACGAATATTATAAGATCTCCATAAGTGAATACAAGATAATTTTCATTTTTGTTAAAACAATGAAGTATTAGTTGGTCATAAAGATCAAAATTGTCAAATAGAGAAAATAATATATTGTTGGTATGCTAGAGAAAATGATTCAACACCAAATTAAAATTATGCAAGTATGTATTATGCCAGCTATCTTTAAGAAAGTGAGCAATACAAGTTTATCTTGTTCAAGAAATAAAAAGAAAAATAGTTGAATATACTTAATATTTGTTATATTACTGGCCCACAAAAACAATTTTGTTTATAATGAACTTAATATTCAACAAAATTGTTTCAATGATATTTAAGTGAGTTATTTATTAAGATGTTACATACTGCAAAGTTGTTCATGAAGTTAGAAAGCAAGGTCCTGAAAATCTTTAGTGATATTGCAAATAGGGGGAGTTTATCACTGTATTTTTTTTTTTCCTTAACCAAAGGTTTTGTCCCATTGAGTTTTGCTTGGTAAGGTTTTTAATGAGATAATGTCCTATTTGCATGCAAAAATATCGTACTCTTTCTTTTACTAGTATTTTTTTTCACTGGGTTTTTTTACGAGTAATGTTTGAATGAGACATTTTTTGTAAGGATGGACATATAAGGGGGAATGTTATAAATATCTTGATAAATGTGAATGTCTATATACATTTTCCTATACTTTGAATATTAGAGTTCATGTATCACTTTTATCTATGTCACAAATATGTGTATTAGTATGAATGTATTTGTATTAATTACAATATACCATTTATCCTATAGATGGAAGTCTTTATAACCTTGTTTAAATATTCCAAAATAAAATAGAGAAAACATTCTCATATCTTTCTTGTATTCTTGAGAGTTCTTTTTTTCTATTATACTTTTTATGTTATTTTCAAACACTCTCCATTTTTTTCTTTTCTTTTTTTTATAGTAGAAAATGAAAATGAATTATGCATTGGAGTTGTCATTTTCACTTATTAAATTCTCATCAATAACGATTCAGCTCACCTGCTGAAGACAATTTTCTTTGGGCTTTTTACGTGTCTATACAGTATTTAAAAATATATTACAGATATACCATGTATTTCAATACTATACATATAATTAAAAATTAATTATAGAAATGTCATTGTTTATAAAACGTAAAAAAATTGCGTATATATAGGACGTTGCCATTTCGAACTGGACAATCGCGGGAAATCAAGAATAAAATTGGAAAAAAAAATTGAAATGGAAAGTATTGAATAGAAGACGATTGACATTGCAGGAAACACACAGAAATGATCTAGCAGCACGAATAGCAGAGAAAACGGTGCAACACAGAAGCTGAAGATATTGAGCTGCACGAACTGAATTAGAAGTCGATGATATTTCTGTGATCACAGGTATATTTTTGTGATCGATTTGCATTTTTTTTTTTATAAAGATTCTATGTTTTCATGAATTTTGAAATGTAGTTTCGTTAATATCTAAATCACTCAGATTGTACAGAATGTTAATGATGAGACTCTCGAAGAATCAGAAACTATATATTAAATCATTATACAAAATCAGCAGTATATTACAAAACAATAGGTATATATTGTAGATCTGATTCATAATCTGTTTTTTTATTCATTATGCATTGAGTTGTATCATTTCCAATCAACATAGCAGCTTTTTGTGTCCAGAATATACCAAAATATACTAAAACCTGTTGAAAGAGCTGATGAATATATTTTGGTATATTTGTGTTATACATTATATATATTGTATATTTTAGGCACAAATATAGGTAAATATAACATCATAACCTGTTTTCATGTGTGTAGGATACATACACTATTCTGCAATCTATATGTTAGTTCTTCGTGATCATAAATACCGAAATATATTGAAACCAAGAGCTGATCAATATAATTTGGTATTTTTAAAATATTTTCCTTGTATTCCTTGTACTAAATTACCCACCATGAGTTTTACTTTACTTGCCACATGTATATAAGTGTATACTTCATCATATACATATGTTTATTCATTCATGTATTACTTCAAAACATGTGACGTATTGATTTTTCTGTCTTTTGTAAATGATCATTGATAAGATTCCAATTTTAGTTTATCATAGTGGGGTATGGGTTGATTCAATCAAATATGACGGATTTTGCGTGGATGGTGTGCTGGTACCACTCAATACAACATTCATGATGTTTAGTGAGATTTTAGCTGGTATACTGAAAGTAGATTTACATATGAAATCACTAGATATAAGATATCAAATTAAAGAAGAATATCCTCATATGTCCATCAATGATGATATGGGATTGATGTTCTACTTAGAATTAAAGAAAATTGAATCAGATTTTAGAAAATATCCTCTATGTTTGACAGTACACGATAGTATACAAATATGTTCAGAAGCAATCACACGTTGTGCTTCAAATGAAGATGTAGTTGGAAGAATTTTAGTTTGTACACCATTGACATATGCGGTTGATAGTTTCAATGATACATTGCAGTATGCAAGATATTTGGGCATGAACACGGTGGATGCTTTAACAAATAGCTCAAAAAATATTCATCAGTCATAAACAAATGCTTCTGTTGTATGTTCCCTCTAACAGTCTCATGTATACACAAGTTGCAACAGTTTCCTGTATAAACAAATGCTTTGGTTGTATGTACCTGTAATGACAACTATGTTGCTTTGGTTGTATGTACCTACAACAGTATCTTGTATACCGAAATATATCGAAATCTACCAAAACCTTTTAAAGAAGTTTGTGTATATTTTGATATATTTGTGTTATATATTATAAAATACAGGTAAATATATCATTATAATCTATTCATAATCATTATATCATAGTTTCTTTTCATTTGCAATTGATATAGTTCATTTATGTGCTAAAATATACTGAAATATACCAAAATATACTGAAATATACCGTTTGCAATCATCATAACAGTTTTTAATGCCCAGAATATATGCAAGTATACCAAAATATACCGTCTGTAATCAGCATAATAGTTCTTTATGCCCAGAATATATACAAATATACCAAAATATACCAAAATATACCAAAATATACTAAAACCTGTTAAAGAGGTCTGTATATATTTTGGTATATTTGTTTTGTATATTATAAAATACAGGTAAATATATCATCATAATCTGTTTATAATCATTATATCATGATTTTTCTCATTTGAAATCGATATAGCTCATATGTGTACTAAAATATACCGAAATATACTAAAATATACCTCGACCCATTACATAAGTATGGGTATATTTCTGAATATTTATGGTATATTTAGTATATTTCCTATATATTTCAGTACATTTGTGTATATTTATAGTAAATATATGTATATGTTATATAAGACATGTAAATATATTATCATAATCTATTTCATAATCATTATAACTGATCTTTGTGCCAAAATATACCAAAATATACTGAAGTATACAAAAATATACAACCTTCATTAATCTGTACTATTCATCACTGTTCATCGTTATAATTTTTGATCATATCTGCATATATTTTTGATCATATCTGCATATATTTTGGTATATTCTGTTTATAATTTTTGTAATATGCATACAATATATAAAAATATATACAAATATATGCATATAAATATACAGAAATATACAAAAATATACAACTTTCATTCATTTGTACTGTTCATCAGCACTGTTCACCATCCATGTTCATCACTGCTCATCCGCACTGTTTGTCACTATTCACCATCTTGTTTGTGCTAGTTTTTGCCTCTACATGAACGAACAATCCAAAATCTTTACAAAATCGAAAAAGAAATAAAACAAATATATACAAATATTCAAAAATATACCAAAATATACATTATACAGATTTCGTACCTTCTCAACAACTATTATTTGCATCTTCTTCTGCTTCGCATCCCCTCCCTGTTTTGCAGAGATTTTTCCCTTCTTTTTTATTTGAGTAGTTGATGAGGAGGATGAGTTTCTATTTATACTATCATTGAACGAGATTTCTACAATTTGTAATGGAGTTTCATTCTTAAATTTATTGTTCTTCTTACGATATGTAAACAAAGGGTCCATTGCTATTGATTTTAATGTCTATAAACGAAAAATAATGATGAAAGCATATAAACAATATGCAAAGGATCAAATTTTTCTATACGAATATAAAAAATGAGAGCAGACATACGATGAACATACCATAGAAGTTGATCGCAAATGCAATAAACCTAAAATCTTGGGCACAATCACAATGAGGAAGACGAACGAAACAGAAGAATTAGCACACGATATCTGCATTTGATATAAACAAATACGGTATGTTAGATCGTGCCAAATATAATATGTTGTTGAGTTTTAGTGCGTGTGTTTTAATATGTTGGTATTTATGAAAATAATATAAAAAAGTTGATATACCTGAAAAATAAAAACTTAGTCAAAATATTTTTGATAATATTTTTAAAATACTAACATATTGTGTAATTTTCTCATTTTCTTTTTAATATTTCTTGTGATCTTGGATGTTCTGCTCTCTTCAATGATCCATTTCATGGCCCAAGAGGATTTATTTCCAGAATTTCAATGACACAACAATGGGCCGTACGCGCCCACTCTCTAACAGACCAACAAAAGCATAAAAGGGTAACAATATAAAGAACTCTTCTGTCAAAAAAGAAGAGAGCTCAACAACAACAATCAGGTCCAAAATTAAACAGAACCTCATATTAGAGTTACTTCAACTCATAATATTCTACCAAAACCACTATACCTAGTCCAAAAAAAAAAAAAAAAAAAATCCATTATTTGCAGTCTTTGGTCAGATGTTCATCTTAGCAGTCTTATATAAAGTGAAGGGCAGTGCTAAATTCAATGTTTAATCTGTAATATTTACAATTATTAAATAAATTTAATTTGTTAAGATATATTCATATTAATTTAATAATTATAAATGATATAATTACATATCAATTTAGTATTTTCAATCTGACATTTTAAGAGCATTATTGGAGTCTTCTGTGAATTTGACGTGGATAAACAATCTTTCTCTCTCTCTAAATTTAAGCAGGAATTGTTACTTGTGAGTGTATTTGTTATACGTAACTATAACATACAATAAGGGGATTTTATCTATTTGTTCTGATCTAAACTAAACTTAAATGTAGCTCACTTCTTTTTACAAACATTTTAAATTGTGTAATATATGAGAAATAATTGCAAAAGGGGTAGTTACATATAAAATATTGAATTATAACAATTAATTAAAATCTTAGATTTTAAAAAAATGCAAACATTCATAATCAAATAATATTTGATTAATTGTTTGTTGAAATTGTCCAGAAAAGTTATTTAATTGTTTTATATCATATGATAATACATAATTTAAGATAATTCAACAATTCTTTACAAGAACGTCAGTATAATGAGTTTAACACGTATTTTCTATATTTTTCATTGTATTTTTAATTATTAGTAAAACTTTATTAAAAGGCAGATGCCTATTATTTGTTTTTCACTAGTAGTAACACATACAAGGGAGGGAAAACCCCTCATTTGACACTCAAAAAATGGACGTCAAGGAAAGATTTTTAATCACATGCGGGAAACCCTCCCAGTTGATTTGGGACAAATGTCCAACGATAGCCAAGAACACACGTCGACACGAGGGTTCTTTTTTTTATTTTTGACTAGTAACGCATATAAGGGAAGAGGAACCCTTCACTTGATGCTCAAAAAATGGGCGTCAAAGAAAAAATTTTAATCACACGTGGAAACCCTCCCAGCCTATTAACTTTTGAGTTTGAAATAATTTGCAACTACATTTAATCTCTAATACTTATTTTTGTTATTAGAGTTAAAAGACCAAATATATATATATATATATATATATATATATATATATATATCGGCATCATATTCTATTTAACCAGCCAAATCCTTTTTTCCCCCTAAAAAACTTCAAGATATTTTTTTTCTTCTTCTTCCCCCTTTATCTTCGA
>JAJIYU010014889.1:0-12992 GCA_030144865.1 Tinospora cordifolia
TTAAGTCCACACAATATGGAATAGAGTCTCTAATTCTATAACCACAACTAGATATCACAAATCATGCATTGAACATGACATCCCAGACAAGAAGATTAATTAGCTTGACATGAATTTAATAGAAAACATGAAACAATATTCAAAGAAATAAAACATACTCAAATCTTTAGAATAATCTTCAATTCTCAGTTGGAATACAAGTTTTTGTTCTCCACAGCCGTCACCAATGGTTTCTTTCTGAATTAGGGTATCTTGGCTCTAAGAACCCTTCCCTATATATAGTCCCGCACTAAAAAAACCCTAAAAAAAATATGAAAATCCCGACAATCACTCGAGTAACCGCGGTCAGTAATGTCTTTGCTAGAAAACCAAAATCCTCCTGATTCTGTCTACCGTGGTCTGCAATTATCATGCACACATCTCATTCTGGTGACTACGGTCACCAATTTATGGACTGCGGTCACCAGTGGGCTTTCTCCAGGTGCAGCTGCTCTTCAGTTACCACGATCTTTAGTTGTTGGACCGCGGTCTTTTGGTACTTCTTCATGATTTTTTCTCTTGTTTTCCTTCATATGATGTATTCTTCCTTTGTGCTTCAACCTATATCCTGTAATACACTCAATTTCCTTTCCCAGACATCATTTCCTCATAAAAGAGCTTTAAAACTTTAAAAATGAAGCTTGTAAAGACCTTAAACAATGCAAATCCCTGAACTATATGCTAATGCTACTAATTATGCAGTTCTTCCACTAAATCTCCCTTTATTTCTTCTAAAATGCAATAATTACCCTAGATTAATGTTAATTGCTATGCAACTAACACGTACCCTCACAGTGGTCCATGGAGGGTGATTGTGGGTGTTCTCGTGATAAGGAATGATGGGTATGTCCCTAATTTCTAATGACAAAACGATGGGTATGACCTTAGTTCTTGGAAATGGAGCGATGGGTGTGTCTATTGTTCCTAGGTTGGGTAATGGGTGTGTTTCCCTATCCCATTGGAATTTTCCATATATTGTACTTTGCCTCTTTTCGTATGTTATGATTATGATGGGAGAACATTAGGATTAGGCTTTTCGGTCTAAGTAGCGCTTGCTAAACAATCAAATGTTTGAAATGCCTAATGTATGACAAGTGGTTGCATGTTTAAAGTTTAATTTAAATAATGTTATTGATGTACTGTATATGATCCCTTAGGTTCTCGAGTTCACCCCACATTTTCATTTCAGGTGACTTTTGAGGCAATGCTCGTTGACTAACATCTCTAGGACATTTTACTAGTTAGTTTGCTAACCTCATTGTGGATGTTGTTTATGATTTCATTTGGATAGTTAGTATGGATTGACAAATGGTTACCTGGTTTAGATTGGGCAATATGGCTCTCCAGACTGGTTTAAATTATTAATTTCCCTTATGGTTTGATTTTGGCCACTTAGGCCATGTTTAGAGATTTCTTTTGGATGTTTTGTTTCATGTTTAACTAAGTCTTAAATGTTAAGGTTAATGACTTATTTATTGATTATGTTTGTATATTTCCATGGGTTATTTCTTGGTATTTACAAGAGACGAGTGAATGATGTAAATGAGATCTAGTGTGTCCAAAACGCATTTAATATGAGTTGAATGTGAAAAAAGTAGCATCTCGGCTCTCGACGGTTGATACGGGTATAACACTTAATGTAAAACAAGTTACAAAGGATCTGAGGCAACCATACATAAAGTATGTGCTGACAGATCCTTATGATGTTGTTTGAAAATTTGCCTAACTATTTAGTAAGCCTGCTCGAGTGGATTTATTATTGCCTTGGAGGCTAGTGATAGCCTTGGCATATGTTTTTATCATTAAAATTGTTTTCTAAATGCAAGGTGTACGATTGCATTGTGACACCTCGATTTTAGGTCTGGATTTTCTGGTGCATGATCATTGAGTTATCCTTTCCAAAAATAAAAATTCGGTGAAATTACATTTTAGTGAAAATCAACTCATTCCTTTTGACATCCTATGGTATCTGGAGTGGTTCTGGGGATAACGTTATCCAGCTTGTTACCCTCCATCTAGATGTAACTCCATTAAGAATCCATTCTAGCCTAAGGCTCTCTAGACGTGGCTCAGACTTCCCAAAGAGCTATGGTTGTAGAGCCTTGGGTATTAAGGAAGCAAAATGATCCATTGGAAATTGTAGATCGACTGACAAAGTAGTTACTTCCTATCTATTTGATCTACAGACTTAACGAGTAAACTTGATTCAAATTTGTGAGACATACAATCTAGGTATTAACTTGATTCAAATTTCGAGGACAAAATCTCATTTAAGGGGGGTAGATTGTAATACCTTGAAATCTCATGAATGCAAACATGTCGCAATTAAAATGAAAATACAAAATAATCAATCAAGAAATAAAATGAATATTTTGATTACATATATGTGATGTAAACTTTGGGTTAAAAATAAATAATAGCCTTTACAATACGTGCAGAAAATAGAGTTTTAGGATTAATAATATTTAAGTTAAAAATACGAGGTTTGCGAAACAATAGAGAAACAAAGATTTAAAATAAAATATTTTAAATTGCCTTATGGTGATATTAGTGGGATTAAAATAAACCCAAAGAGAAATGAAAATAATAAAAGTGGTTTTTGATTTGTTTGGTCTTGAGTGAACAACAATAACGAAAAAAAGAGAAAAAGAAAAACTCGGAAGAACCAAGAAAGAGGAAGAAGAACGCGACTGTGCATTCTAGGGCTTTTACGTTTTTGTGTTTGGCGAACTGAACGAAGAAGCAAGATGAAGTAGGGGCAAAAGCCAGGTTGCCGCAAGCTACTATTGCATTTGGATGATGAGGAAGATTGAGAATCTAGATTGTTGCGTTCATGTGCGAGACCTGGTGCGAAGAAGAACGAAGAACAAAGTGGGGTTTTGCGATTTGGACGTGAAAGAAGCAGAAGAAAATCGCAAATCTGAAAGTTGCTATTGCGTTTGGATTGAAATGAAGATGAAGAGTAGCAGCCATGCGTTGCTGCTGTGTGCATGGAGAAGAAGAACGAAGTGCAGCAGCTGTGTGCGTTTTTGTTGGTGTGTGTCGTTGGTGTGTGAAGAAGAAGAGAAAACGCAGTTTGCTGCTGCGTTTGCTCAAAGAAGGAAAGACGAAGAAGAAGAAGAAGAAGAAGAACATGAAGAAGAAGAAGAGAACATTATGCCCTAAAATTTGGTTCAGTAGCCATTAGAGCATGTCTAGCGCATCAAAAAGTTCCATTCAAAGAGGGGTTTGAAGTTAAAACACTTCGAAAAAAGATGAGTTCATTTTTCATGTCTAATGGGTGATTTTGTAGCTCTAATCTTGGTATTTGAGAGATTGAATGTTTGTTTTTGGATGCTTAACAAATCTAAGAATCAATTTTTAGTTTGGAAAACAAATTTGAAAAAATTCAACGTTCGAAAAGTTAGAGGCTTGGTGAGATTTATTTTCCCTAAAACAAAATGGATACCTTAAACTAATTTTTGTGGAAAGATACTGAATTTCAAATCAAACGTAGATCTAGAAGCTAAAAACCCAATTTAGAGGGTCTGGGAACCAACTTCAAAAACAGAAATATTTTGGCATCAAGAATCACATTTTTGAAAAGGGAAACAAAGCTATGAGGTATAATTCCTTTTCGTTCTCAAAATATCATGTTTAAGCGATCATAGACTCATGTTTATTTGGCTATGAAGGTGAAAAATGAGATTTTGAGTACTTCCATCGCATTCGAGGCTTGCGAATGCAAGACCATTGCATTTTAGATAGTTCATTTAAGACATCTGATTTTTATATTCATCATTGCATATGATTATTATAAATCATTTGGATGGGGTTTGAACAATGATTGGAAATAACAAGGTATAAAATCTTAGTTTCTCTAATTTTGGTGTTATAGTTAGTTTAGAACAAATAACTGAATTAAATGGAATGTAAAGAACAAGAAAAAATATATGGGAAGCTCCAAAGTCAAAATTAGTAAATCTAGGGGCTTTTGGCTAAAGGTTTGATCTCCAAAACCATGTTTTTCTTAGAGATATC
This sequence comes from Tinospora cordifolia, assembly GCA_030144865.1. Taxonomy (NCBI): domain Eukaryota; kingdom Viridiplantae; phylum Streptophyta; class Magnoliopsida; order Ranunculales; family Menispermaceae; genus Tinospora; species Tinospora cordifolia. Next base: position 4,060 of record JAJIYU010014889.1, read on the forward strand.
TTATTTATACGTGTGAATCTATTTGATGGATATTGGAATGGAAAAATATCAAAGTTCAGGGGGTTGTGGAGATCGAAGAATTATTGTTGTGAATTTTTAAATTTGCAGATAAGTAATTAGAGAGGATTCTCGTAAGAAATCGAAGTAGAAGAAATCCACAAAAATCTTAGGTGGGAAGGATTTCTTTACTCGTTAATATTATATGAATTTTAGATTCAAAACATGATGACTGTTAGCTTAGGATATTTTGCATGCTATGGTTGTTACTTGTTTGTGATTGGAATGATTTGAATGATAATCATAATGTCTGGTTAATCGCTTTTTGACATGTTTTTTCGAGTTCATGATTTATTCATTTTATTCATCATTTATTTGCTCATATTTAATGGATGATGTTGTATGGATGACACTATTTGTGGAACTAAATAAGATTAATGGTTTATTAAGAACACACGAACTGATGCAATGGGTAGCTGCAGACGCACTATAACGCTCCATATAGTGCAGTATAGCACTAGCCTATGCATATTGTGAGTATTTCCACCCTATGGCTATGGAAACAGCTGAGGTTGTTCTTAGAGATTAGTAATCACTAGATAGTGTTACCTTTTCTTAGATAGTAATCCCTATAGTATAGCTGGATTGTATACCAGGAGTAACTGATATGGTAATTGAGAGCAATACCTAGAGAGCCCATCATGATGGTATAGCTGGAGTGCATACAAAGAGAAATCATGATAGTACAACTAGAGTGTATACTAGTTGTTCACTCCCGAATTATAGGAAATACTGGGAGAGGATTCTCTTTTGGTCTTTAGAGCAAAACAAACAAATGAATGTTTGAAACAATTAACGTATAAAAGTGTGCGCATGTTTTGATTCTTGGTTTGTATAACGTTGACATGTAGGGATGACCCATTGGGCTTTTTAGCTCACTCTCATTTCTTTTTTTCAGGAACACATGGGTATAGCGTGCAGTAGTCTATGTCAGAAGACTCTCACTTTTGATTGGAAACCTCATGGGGAGGTTATCTGAGATAGGAGGATTTAGAGGTTATATTTTACTTATTTTATTTTCTAACAGAACTGGAGGTATGTTTTTCTTGAGTTTAATTTCTCTATTTTACATGTATTTATCTTGGTTTTGGATTTCAACTAATTAGGTCAATATAGGATGATTTTAATGATTTCGTCTGCTATTGAATTTATTCTAATGATTTTACATTATTTTTACTTAAATTTCCAGTGAAATGATTGGGTTTATTTTGAATATGTCACTGACGAGAATTTTATTTGATATTGGTTTAACACACTTTTCCTAAGTTGGAAAGAGAATTAGTTTTAATGAACTTTTCTTGGATTTGAAAGTTATTTGAAAGTTAGTAAAGTAAGAAATCGTTTTAGAAAGTTGACAGCTCGGTTCTCGTGAAAGGATAACTCGATGATTACGTACCAAGAAATCCAAACTTGAAACCGGGGTATCACATGCATTGTAGATTTAAAAGTCATTAACTATTGCATTCACTCATATAATATTATTTGTCCATGCATACATAACATTATTTTATGGAATTATTGTTTTAAGTTATAGGTTACACTACATTACTCACTGAGTTGCTATGGACAAATTTGGCTCACTACTCAAACATTTTATGTTTTTCTTCCGTAGACAAAAGGAAAATGGTGGTTATAGCGTAGCATTGTGTTCTCCATTTATTTTTGGTAGGTTCTCTACGCAGTTCACTATATTGAGAGATAGTAAGATATATAAGGGGTAAGGAAATCGTTGTAGATATTTTTACTTAAACACTTTCGCTATTGCTACACTTAGGGGAATGTATATATTTAACATTTGTTTGACTTAAATTTCTATTGTAATTATTTGTTTAGCTACTTTTGTATCTCTTGTGATTACTCTAATGATGTTGTGTATGGGGTGTGAAGAAGGTTTAATAGTATTTTTGGCAAGCTCAATTTCAAATGGATTTGTTAGGGCATTGTGTCGGTTGGTTTGCCCTTCAACCTAGGGAAGGAGTTTCGACACTATTATTGTTGGCCCTAAGTTTGATTAATGCATTTAATGACATGTTTGATAATAAAACATCAAATGTAACAATTTTAAAATATTAGCAAATAGAGTTGACTAAGAAATATTGCTTGTAATATAAATTTTAGAGTAATCATTTGCTAAATCTAATAGCAAACTTAAATATAGTTGAGGAAAAAAGAAAAGAAAAGAGAGAATTAAGGATAAAATTGTGTTGAAATGCAAATGTCTCACTTAGTTCATTTTGTTATACTTTTTTTTTTGTATTTCCCAAATGTCTCACTTTAAGTGGACACTTGGACAACACATGGACTTATTTGGCACGAGACAAAGCCTTAGGTGGAAACCAACATTATAAGATTGACATGTGTCCACGAGGTGGCAAGAAAAGCATAAGATATTGAGAAAAACACATGAAAACACACATGCAAAAGCCCTATATAAACCTATATAAACAAGTGCAACCTCTTTGGTTTAAAAACATTTCCTCAAAGCATCCTGGTGAAGGTTGTGGAGAGAAACCAAAGGAAGGAATATGAGTTTGGGGTGTTGAATAATGAGCAATGAAGAGCAACGAACACCACCAAATGCTCGATGTAAGAAAGATAAAGGAATGGGAACAAAGCGACAAAAAAGGTTAGTTGCATAGTTGGAAGGGTATAGATTCTTTTTATGATTTTCTTTGATGTTTCACCTTGATATTTATGATGAAATAACTCATTAATATTGGAACTTATGGTTTTTAATTGTTCACTAATATGAAATCATGATTCCTAAAGAGTATTGGATTGACTAATGATTCCTAAAGAGTATTGATTATGCATTGTTGCGTGGAGCATCACACTGATCTATTATGGCAAGTGCAGCTCCATGATAAAATTCATGGTTTTTGGGGATTTAGTGCATTTTTGAACCTAAATTAGGGACAATTACACTCCAAATGACCCTAGATGCATGTGAACTATAGCTTGTAAAGAGGAATATGTTGAATTCACAAGGGAAACTAGATGGAAATAGTATAATGCTTGTGAATATGGTTATAGTACTAGTGATGATGATGTATACAAGAAAATTTGATATTTGTTGTGAACTAGACATTCTAGGGATTATATGCAGTGAGTAGTTTTTTTGGCATTTTCTTTATACTTTATTGCATTAACTTTATGTTAAATTGCACGAATATATTTGAACTATATAAAATGATAGATTTAACTAGTTTATCAAAAATCATGAAACTTGCATGGGTAGATCAATCCAAGTTTGTGAAGCTATGCCTATGCTTTTTGAGATGTATGACTCTAGATTTGTGATGCTATACTAGGTTCATCGAATGGTGACTCTAAACTTTTAGGATCTTTTGGATTCATCGAACACTGGTGGATGTTACTGGATTTGCTTAATATCGATATGTTGGTACCTATCTTATATACTATCTATGCATAATTTGTGGATTTTTCATGATAATATGATACTATACATGTCGGGGCCCCTTCCCCAGGTCGAAGGGCGGCCCGATTGGCATAGTAACCAAACGAACCCATTCAGCGAGTCAAGTTTGCGTAGCCATTGTTAAGCCTTTTTCAATTACAACAACATGTGGTATCAAAATAATTTAGAGATTCAAAGGCGAAAGTAAGCAAACATTTCAGGGAGTTATCATGTATTACATATTGTTTCATTCAGATATACACAATTGACCATATATACATATACAAAAATGATCAACCCCTAACAAAGACCAAGAAAAGAAAAGAAATCATTAAGGGACTAGGCTATCACCATGCCTTTCCCTCTATAAGACACTGAAGAACCTGATTTGTCAAATGAGTAGTGAGCCTAAAAGAAAACATGGCTCAGCGAGTAGCAAAACTAACATGTACTCATAATTGGCATTCCAAAATAGTGCATGTATGCATGAGCAATAAAATGATATAGTGCTTGAATGCATGGCTGTAACACCCAGACTAACAATCGAACATCGATTGTTGAGAATCAAAATGCTACAAAAAATTTCTTCCTGTTAAAATCTTTTTCTTCAATTCAAGTTCTTCATAGAAGGTCTAATAATCACAAATCGTCAATCACAAGTCAAAAATCATAAATCCCAAAGTAAGAAGCAAAATTTTTGCAAAAACTTGGTTAGATGAAACAAACCAAAAATCAAAATTTCAATTCATTTCACCGAAAATTCATGTAACAAAAGGAAGAACTTTTAAAGTAAATGCGACAATGGATGAAATCATTAAAATTATTTTATACTAAATTGATCTCCTGAAATCCAAAATAAAAATAAATACAGTAAAAAATGAAATTAAATTTTAGTCAAAACTATATAATCAGTTCTATTACAATTTAAAATAAACAAGTTAGAACCTCTAACCGTTCTATCTCGGATGACCTCCCCCATGAGGTTTCCAATCCAAGGTGAAGGTCTTCTAACATAGGTTACAGTACTCTACGTCTATGTGTACCTAAAAAATAAAATGGGAGTGAGCTTGAAAACTCAATGGATCATTCTTACTCATCACACCTATTATACAGATCAAAACCCAAAACATTACAAACACTTTCAAACATTAAACGTTTCAAACATTCATTTAGTTTTGGTCGAAGTTTGAGACCAGAAGAGCGTTTAGATGCCTTTTGGTATTCCCTGTGATGTTGTCTAATCATAGAAAGTCTCAAATACCATCTAAAATTAGTCATGTCACAAATCATGATATCACAGCCTAAGAGAGTGTACTTACTGCAGCTTGTACCATCTCCCAAAGACATCTAGCTGTCGCAGGCCAGCTAAAGGTTGGGAATACCTACGATTCGTCTTGTAGCTAGCCAATCTCAAGCGGTGGTCCCTAGGAGATACCACCTCAATCCACTTCAGGCTCATCCATCGCACCGGTACGTGGATTCTTAATAATTCTTTATCGTATTTTAGTTTTACAATCAAATTCAATCACTCCAAGCATCACACAATATAATAGAAAATAAACCAAATAATGCATGCTATTGAAAATGACAATTTATATGATAAATGACAAAGTCTAAGTGCATGTTTTCCTATTCATGCATGCAATAATTATATAATAATTCATCACACATCATTCAAACACACTAAACAATTTCAATCAATTTCCTAATAAAATTCTAATAAACTAGAATTATTCAAACAAATGCTTTGAATTTAAAATCCATATAATACGTAAGAGCAAGGAAATCACACCCACCTAATTCTGTAGATCTTCAGGGCTCCCTTGCTTTCCTTCGAGCTATTCAGTACTCTAAATTTGTAAAATTTGAAATTTAACAATCAATGAAAATTTCTAATGTTTCGAGTTCACATTTAATCTTATTCAAAATATTCTTAAGCTTAAATAATTTCTAAATTAATTATAAAGTTTAAACATCAACCTCAACTAATTTCAAGTTATTACTAAATTCTAGAATTTTATATAATCAAAATAAAACAATTTCTAAGTTCTTTGAATCTATTAGTCTATCATTGAAAACTTTAATAATTAATTTTTATGCTTCTACGATTTATTCATTTCTAAATAAGTTTATTTAGATCCGAAAAATTTATTTAAAAACATTAAAACTTAAATTGGGTTTTGAAAATAAATAACTTATGCTCAATAAATCTTATTTCACTTAAAATAAGATTTTTTTTATATCTAATATTTGAACTAAGTCCCGAATTTCTATTTTATCAATTAAAAATCTCCACAGATTTAAATAATATATACATATCGTAAATAAATTTGTTATGAACAAAATAAGACTTTTAAATGTTACAAATTTAGTTTTAGGGCCTAAAATTTCTTTTATTTTTTTTTCTTATGAAGGATTTAAATTTCTAAAGATTTATTTTTTATTTTTTTAAGTTTTTAACTCATCAAAATAATTAGATTTTTATCTTCTACTATTATTCCTCATCTATTATCTAAAAATTATCCCTCATTAAATTAGAATTCTAACAGTGGAAATCTTTTTAATTTGGGTTTCTAAAGTATTGAACTTCCCTTTTTAAGTTTTCTAAGCGTTTAAAATAAATTAGAAAGTTTTAATAATTTATTCTAAACTAATTTTAGTTCAAGCTCAAAAAATTTCAATAAATAAAATAATATAAATTATTTTAATACCTTTCTTTGTCTTCTTCGCACGAGCAACACCCCATGACGAAGGCCCTTTCATTGCACATCACTCTTTGTGTAGATAACAACTCTTCATTCATCTCTCACGTTGCAGCCGCTATCCTCATGGCCAATCACAAATCACTCACCAGCTACAACACACATTCATCATAGTTTCATGCTCAAACATGGCCAGCATCACAGTTTCGTGCTCAAACACGACCAGTGGCATTAGTTTCAAATCTTCTTCTTCACTCTGTTTCATCTAGCCACCAAAATGAGACCCCAATTCATCTTCTTTTTAGATTTAATTTTTTAATCCTCTTCTTTACGTCAATCCAGCAGCAACAAGAAAACAAAATCAAACACAAGCCACAATCACAAAATTTGAAGAAAGAACGCCCAAATTACACATCTTGGCAGCCATTTCATCTCCATCTTCTTTGTTTTAACAACTCACATTAGAAATCCCAACCTCAAACTGCAACCCAGAAATTTTAAACATTCAACAACTCTTTCCTCTATTTTGCTAAACACACAAAAAAAATTGGATTTTGTTTTCTCTTCTTCTTTATCAAAAAAACGCACCAACCACTGTAAACCCTCAAATCACGGACTAGCTGCAAAATTTCATCTTCTTCAACGTAGATTCCAGCAGCAACGTCCAACATTCTTCGTTTCTCTTTGTTTGATCTTTGTAATACACTAAATTCTTTGTACTCAATTAAATGAAATTTATCATTTATTCAGTAAAATTTGGGTGCAAAATGAAATCGGGCTCAATTTAGGGCTAAATTTGGCACGTTCCAAAACACTCATTTAGTGCCCCTTAGGGACGCAAAACAACTTGAAATGATGTAAGATGACATGAGCCAACTAAGGGGACAACATATCCAAAAATTAGAACAATTGGTCAAGGTTAGGGCTTTCATTTGCCAAACGACCTTCAAGGGATTCAAATTAGAAAGAATTTTCATTTTGGGTACTTCGGGGGATCGAAATGACCCAAATCAAAATGGAATAGCATGAACTACCAAAATATCCAAAAATCAGAACAATTGGCCAAGATTTGAATTTTCATTTGCCTAGTGACCTCAGTGGGTCTTAAATAAGGAAAGTTTTTGAAGGAAAATCACCTAGGGCCAAACCATACCTTAAAATGTGCATTAGGTTCATGTGATTCCAAAACTATAGGATATAAATCACAATTTCATGTAAATAAGGAGATATTATATTTTATTTGATTTTTTTTGAACCCATGAAATCATGGCCACCTCCACTTGATTGTGTACACCCACACCCACTTAAGCCAAAATCAGCCCAACCACGTACATGTGTGTGTGCACACATGTGAGTAACCCTATTTAGATAGTTTCTTAGAACCAAGATGAACATCTTTGACTATCATATGGTGTCCCCTCAAATTTGATATTGTACACTCATACTTGATGTCCAAGAAATAAGAAAACGGCAAAGTATTCTTTGTGTGTTTGTGTGATGAGCAAGCAAGGAAACCAAAAAGGAAAGTTGCCATGAGCACATAGGGGACGTCCCATTTGAATTAGAATATGATTTAAACCTCTTTTGTGTTCACACATAGTTAGAAAACAAGATTGTATTCATATCTTTTGAATTAAAAAGTCATAGTGGTCCCACTTGCCAACCATGAGCACACTTGCCCTCTGTATGCAAACCATCCCCTTTATGAATAGAAACTTGCCCAAATTTTTGTGAGCTTCCCAAGCTGCCCAAGGCTGCCCTAGGACATCCCATTTGCTCTCATGAACATCTATATAAACCCCCCTTGCTCACTTTCATCTCATCACAAACCAAAGAATTAACACTTCTCTCTCTGTTTGTTCTTGCCCTCTTCTTGGCACCTCTTCTCACCCTCTTTTTTCTCTTATGTGAGAAGTTCTTATTTCAGTATTTTAGAGAGTTTTTAAAATAATCCTATTGGTGGTTTAAAGTTCTGAAAGTGGTTGATAAGGCGAACCTCTGCCGGATTCAACAAAAAATCGAATCAAGGTGGACCACATTTCTTAAACCTCTATTTTGCTATTTTAAATTTCTAGCATGTTCATGCTTGTTTAAATTCTAATTTTTAGCATGTCTTATTTTAGTTTCAGTATGTTTAATCATATTTTAATTTTAGTTAGCATGTTTTTATGTTTTAATCACTCATGAGAGCATGTCATGCTTAGAAATCATGTTTATGATTTAATTCAATGTATCAAGCATGCTATGTAATGTTTATATGGTTTATTGGTTGTTTAAAATTCTTATATTTACATTTTGAATTTCGTTTATAATTATATGATTCTTAAATATAAGAAATTGAAGATAAGAACCATGTTCTGTCATAGTGATCCATATGGGTGCTATGGGTGTTCTTAACACATACTTGGAGTGCGTGGTTGCGGGACGCAACTAAGGGATACTTGGTATGTGGCATCCAATGAAAAGTGACAAAGAAATGTCTTTCCACCCAAAAGAGGGTTATCTAAATTAAGAACATCGAGGGAGTAGAAACCCTTTCAGTCTTAACGTCAACTACAACGAAATAGTTGCTTGAATCACTTAATGCATGAAAGTGTTTGAATTTGGATGTGCTATTGATTTGAAATAGTAACTTAGTTATTTAATTAATGATCCACTGGGCTATATACTCACCCCTTCCTTTTATTTTTTAGGATATTGACTAATCATGAAGGCCATGGATATTAGATTATTTCTAAGTTTTGAAAGTTCTATTT
>JAJIYU010014890.1:0-12972 GCA_030144865.1 Tinospora cordifolia
ATGGCTGGTTTAACGTGGGTAATCGGTTGGTTAGATTAATTTCAAGATTGTTTGAACACATGACGCAACGTAGCTAAATTATTTAGATTGAAATTTTTTAACTTAATCTAATTCAAACACCTAGATGAATCCAAACCAATCTATTTGGGTTAGCGTTTGGTATAGTCAAGTAGGCTTTACCACCTTAAAATAAAGAAATGGATTTCATTACTTTTCCATACATTGCATTTGAGCATCCATCAGATCATCAACATGTTTATCAAGCATAAGTCATTGGTGACAGTCCCATCAATCAGCAACACGCATGCTTATCAGTTCTTGCAATTTCAACGAGATTTTGATAGGACGCTGTTGATCTAGCCATATGGGCAGCGCAAACAAGAAGAATAACTCAGGTTTTAGGGTAAGTTTTCCACAAAGAATTATAACATTCTCTCAAATAATTGATTATAACATTTGAAAAAGAAGCATTTGGAATTACAGCTCCTCTTTAGTTATCTCTCTTTGACCATATATATGTTGTCGTCTACAAGAAATCAAAGATTCCGCTAATTAATTAATTTTTAAACTAAATTAATCCATCAATTAAAGTATGTTTAATTGTTAATTTGGAAGACCAGAATGAAAGTTCCATTTAGTCGTATCCATGTTCTTTTTGTATTTGGTGGAGGGCCCATTTTGCCACGTGTTTTGAGAAATTTAATTTCCCTTGCCAAAATATTTAGAAAATCATGTTGGTTGATAAATAATGTACATACATGTTTCCACTGCTTCCTTAATTGGTGTAGCTACTTCCAATATTGATTAACGTTTAATGCATGACAGCATAATTGTTAATCATTTTATTTTAGTTGCTACTACAACTAAAACATGATCAAAGTAAAAGAATAATAAACAGCAAGAATATTAATTTCTGTCAAATGCCCATGGCCAGTCGTCAGCGTTATATAATAAAATCTGCCATGAACACATAATTAATAAAGGATTATTAAGGGATGATGGTCAACAAATTAGGCCAGAGATTGAGCTTAATTAGGCCATGACAAGAAAAAAATAAACAAACATATGAATAAATGAACAATCACAAATGAATGACTTGACATTAATTATATTTAGAGATTTAAAAGAACTTATAATACTAATTAGCAATGTCATTAAAGAATTTTCTTAATTAATGACAATATATCCAAAGAACACAAAAGATCACACGTTCCATTCTGCTAGCTCCTGCTATACATGCACAGATATATAAACCAAAATGTACATTGTAGAGAACTTATCAGTAGTACACTGACTAAAGAAACTTTGGAATATTTCTGTAAGAGGAACACCTTTAGAGTCATGTCGCTTCAGTAATACGTTATTTCCTTGCACATCAGAAGAGTTGAATGGTTTTCCCCGTCTGGCAAAGAAGACAATGGAACAGCTTCCCTGATATTTATGTTTATTCTTTTCACCAACCTGCCCACCACTTACATATGATCATTGTTCAACAGCAATTTTGTGCTGTTACATTTTTATGTTAGTCGTTACAGGTGGCTACTTCCTATATATGGTTTTGAGGTTATTAGGTTTTAGATAATGAAGTCCCTATCATGTTCAGTTATTATAAATAATATGCTCTCTAAATTCATTTCTATTAATCAAAGCATTAATTTGCTTATTTCCATAACATAATTGTTTTAGATAAATGTTACTCTAATCATCATAAGATGCAATTTAAGTATAGCTACACATGTATTTCCTTTGAACTATTTATCACACACCTTTAGATGGGTACAACATACATAGTTAGCTACACTTGGAGTTAGATTTATAGTAGGTAGATTAGCATTTTTCCTCTATTTTATTGTTAGTCCGTAGTTGCATGACCCCACACCAACATTATTGAAGAAGTAAATTATTGATGACTGAAAAAATAAGTTGAACATAGACGATGTAAATATATAACTTGAGGGTTAAATCAGATTTGCGACTGTATATAAATCATCAGAAGAGTTGTGTGTTGAATACAAACTATAAATCTAACAGCTTACCAAGTTTTTTAGATGCAACTACAACAAAAGAGGGAATTAGTTACAAAACATTTAGCTACATCAAACTCTTTTTATAGTACAAATATATATATTTAGCTGGATATACACAACTCAATTTTTTCTTGAATTAAAGAAAGACATTCAAAAAAAGGACCGCTCTTATTTTATGACTCGGAATAAGCGTTTGAAATAGAATAGTAATTTATTCTTGCAGACCATTAGGAACATGATGACAAATTCTTGTGTAGTCATTTCATACATTTTGCAAACCCTCCTCTTATTGATTAGTTCATTTTTTATTTTTTATTTTTATAGAAAGTTGATTTGGAGATTAAAATAATGGAATGAACAACACGTCTCCTTGGAGATTGAACCTCTAATAAGAGAATTATTTGATATAACTCATATTGAAAACTATGGAGAGATTTTTGTATATATATATATATATATATATGCTGCCAGAAGTTTATGAGGTGATGAAATGTTCTAAGACTGCTAGAAAGAGTACTTCATTAGGTTTCAATCAATATTACTCATAATGCCCCAGATGATCAATATGAGGTGATGAAATTATTTGACATAACTCACATTGAAAACTATAGAGAGATTTTGGTATTTAGTAAGTCTGGCACGGCATGCGAATTATTTCATTATATATATATATATATATATATATATATATACATATGCTGCCAAAAGTTTAAATTGACTATGTAATTAGGCAAGGCCTATGAGGTGATGAACTGCTCTAAGACTGCTAGAAAGAGTACTTCGTTAAGTTTCAATCAATATTAGGCATAATGCCCTGATCAATATTATCCATGTGTGTAACAAACTAATAATGGATCATAGAGTAAAATGACAATAAATTACCCTATTGATCGGTTGAGTAGACTTTACTCCGTATAAAGTATGGGAAATCTTGAAAGATTTTAGTTATCAATTAATTTAATAGTTTTCATATCCAACTAACAAAATAGTGACGAAGTAATAGGAAAAAGCATAGAAATAGGGAACAATTACTGTAGTTTTATTACCTTATATTAAGTTCACGACCAAAATGATTCTATACATCCTCTTGATGAGCAAGTACCATCAACATCTCACTAGAATGCTCTCTCCATTCATATAGTCAGATCTAGAGTACTTGCCCTTCTTATTGAATTCTTCCTATTCTCAACGTCCTCCTCCTTGTACTTCCCATGAATTTTAAAACCTTGGTTTTGATGATTCATCGACCATTGTTTTTGCTTCTTCGAAGGCGAGAAAAGTGAAAGAGATAAATCACCATCAATATCATTCATAACTTCCACCTCATCCCTCTCAGCACTAACATTGCACCCATCAATTATTTGTCTTGATGTCACAGTACTTAATGAAAGATTTAAGTCGAGGTCACAGTCCACGGTGGTCGCCGCCTTTCTTTTTCCATTGTTGCTTTTCTCTTCTCGAATTGCCTTCAATTTTCCTTCGGTAGTGTTCAAACCGCCATCTCCTAGTCCTCTTGTATGCAGATTTCTTACGATGTTCAATTCTGCACTTGAGCTTTCAGGGCTGATTTGATGAAGTTGGTCATCTGATATGAGTGTACTTCTCAAGCTACTTTGCTCACTGAAAGCATACTTATGAATGTTAAATTTTAGATTAGAAGTCCAATTGCCATCATCATTTCCTCGTAAGATCCTCTCGGCGACTGAAGCATACAAACCATGTCCCAACCTCACATTATCGGAATCAGTGCTGATATACGAACGGGGCATGCAGTTTCCATATTGATTAGCCCAAGGAGCATCTCTGCAACGATAGAGAAAGACACAAATTAATTAATTAATTAATGGTACACACAGACATGTAAGCATATGTAGATTAATAAATATATGCATATGCATTCAAGTTCTCTGATTCTGGAAAATATCAGTAGTACACTTGTGCACCTGTAATTGGAAATGTAACTTTGATTGAAGCGTTGCAGAAAGTGAAACTGGCTTGGATTGAGATTATTATGATGCCCACTTCCCAAAAGTTGCCCTCTTTCGTTTATGACTGTTTCAGAAAGGTAACACTTCCACAACATCAGGAGACAGATCCCTTGGGAACCAATGATTAAATTAAACTAATATGAAGCTATATGACAGATCCTACATCAGATTAAGTACCTTGACCCTGGTCGTCAATTTTCTTGCTTCGATACATCTGTTGAAACAACAAAGAATTCAAATTAGAAACATTGAAAAAGTACGTAATTGAGGTATAAATAAAGGCAATTTCATATAGAAATTTGTGACTTTAGAGAAGCAGTTGCCTGTAAATGGCTTTTAACATGGGCGATGCTAAGACCCTTGATGTTCATTAGCTGAAGAACCAGCTTAGGTGTTGCTCCTACAAAGAATTACAAAGTTCTAGTCATCATCATCTGGATTATCGTACAATATTTAAGGCAAGAACGAGCTCCTAAACATATTCATTTCTATCAATTACTTACTCTCTTGACCTCCTAGTCTTTCCACGGCTTGAACGAATCGAAGATGAAGATCGGGTGTCCATCGAAGCCGCGGCATCTTAGAACGAATATATTGGCGCACCCCAGTTGAGCTCTTCTTCTTCTGATCCTTCTCCTCCACCGTACTGTTGCTTGAGCTTCCTCCATTTTTTGCCTGCAAGCTATCTTCCCCTTCCTCCTCCCCTTCTACATCAGAAGTTCTTCCTATCAAATTACCACTTTCCTCAATATTCTCTTTGACATCCATTGCAACCGCAATCACGCCTCAAAAATCTTCATTTATAAAATAAAAAGAACAAGATCGAAATTTCCAGGAGGCTTCAACACTCAAATGATGATCAATAGTATTACAAGTATGGTCAAACAATTATTCGATCAGCAGGGGATTAGATTGAAATTAAATACTTTAGTTCCTTTTGGCATAGGAATGTCAAATAACTTAACCAAATGCTATAGACAAAGGAGACAAGACCATAGAACCAAGGGTAGAGAAGCTCCAAATGAAAACCCTAATTGCTAAAATAAAGGGCGGACTCCTGTCTTTCTCTCGTGGAATTGATGTATGGCCATATGTATCCATGTAGACATATGGGCATCCAACCATGACATGCATGCATGCTGGTAAGCATCATCAAAATTCTTACATGCACATATATATATATATATATATATATATATATATATATATATATATATATGTATGTATAACTTTGTAAGTGGTCAAGATGAGTTACACGTGCTGCGTGTAAAAGAAAGGTAAAACCCTGGATTCTGATCCAACCAAGCGTTCGTTTGCTAATATAGCTCCTACTTCTTCTACCTGCCACTTGGCAATCGTATAAGGCCTATAGTGGGATGACCTGCATTGCCTTTCCTAAATAATATGATAGAGGTACATCAAATGAAACTGATGAACCTGAAACCTCAAATCATGATTCAATGTTATTTAGCTTTTTTTTTTCTTTTTTTTTTTTTTTCAATGTTTTGTTTCTGTGCTTTCTGAAGAAGTGAGAGCTAGGTATCCAAGCTACGTTTGGAAGTACTAGAAGAGTTATATAAGCAAATGGGTAGGCAAGGCGTTGGGAAGTACATCGAAGTGTCACGTTTGCTGACTCTTTTGATGCCTGTTGTCGGTGATCACGGATTTGTCTTCACCCAGATATATATATATATGTATAAACAATAAATACTACCTTAAGAAGAACAAATATAAATAAAATAAAACTCAATATTTACTTATATTTTCATCTATAAGATTCTGAGGTAATTCCATATGAGATTTTATAAAAATGCACTGACCATGGTTGATTATCATGTGGATAAATGATTTTTCATTTCCTAGAAATATTATAGGACGATTCTTAGGATCGCAATCGATTGTCTCCTTTAACCAGATTCCCATATGAATAAATATTTTGGTTTCTTCTACAAGATTTTAGTGTTTATAATCCCTAAATTCAAATAACTCTTTTTAATTATTATGTTTATGTTTTCTGAGGGGTCCCTTTTTCTAATATATAAAAACTTGTATAAATATACTCTTTATGGTACTAAAAGATCAATACGGATGATGTGATGATATGTTTGCATGTATTTAAACCCCTTATGTTAAGGAATTTTGTTTCTTAATTCAATTTAACATATAAACGTACTATTGTAGTGCTTCGCAAGAATATAAATTAAAATTTAGGAAGAACATTTATAGATCATATAAGGTAATAAGGCCTTTTTCCTTTTTCCTTTTTATTTATTATTTATCTTTTTGTAGTGGCAGGTACCCCATCTCCCACCTTAAAGGTGGGAGGTTCAAATTCTCACCAAGAGGGGTGTGTTGTCTTTGGCACAATTATTTAAAAAAAAAAACGATATTGTAGCCTTTTAAGAAATATTTTAATTAATAAATATAAGATTTACTTTAAGAAAGGCAGGCACCTAAATATATCACAAAATTAATAAGATTCTTACCATACCTAAACATTTTCTGTAATAAAATCCTGCTAGATGATTTAACTAGACTACCCTCAAATTAATTTTATTTTCACTAATTCTATCTTATGGGCCTTTGTTTGATGCCCTAGCTTTATTAGACTTACCCCCAGCAAAAACTCAATACTATTCATCCCCATTCCACCAACCTTAAACCCTTCATCTTCTGTCCTAAACTCAATTACAAGTTGCTTCTAGTTAATTATAGTTGAGGGTACTCTGAATCGTTTGTTTGGTGATTTCGGACAAATTATGAGAATATGAATGATATATAGCTTGGCATATGAATATCTTGTCGTGATGGTGATGATGATGATATAGAGGCACTATGACAAATGGAAGCTCACGATGGGTCATAGGGGTTGAGAAGAAAAATATGAAAATATGGCAACGATGGCTTGGAATTGGATAATGAATATTGTAGAGAAGAAGAAGAAGAAGAAGAAGAAGATTTATACCAAAGATGCAACGACATGATAGTGGGTTAGACACGATGTAGTGGTGTGGCATTAGGTTGTTGTTCAAGGGCATGGGAATTTGATAGGATTGGGGATGTTTTTCTTTTTTTTTTTTTTTGTTTGGTTAGTACGGGGGTCACAAAATCCTCAAGTGAGAATAGGACTTCTCAAAATCATATCAAATGGTGTCCTTGACTCCCCTTTGGTGTGTTGGATGAAGCTAAATATGGATGGAAGAATAAATGGTAACCCGAGGCTCTCCAGTTTTGGGAAGGTAATTGTTGGACTGCGGTGAAGGATGGGCTTTTAGGTTATTGTGAAACTTTTTTTTTCCTTTGAGGAAAAAACTACCACTGTAACCAAGCTTTGGGATATTAAGGACTATGGATTGCCTAGAATTGTAAGGGGGAGGAGCTTTTGATTAAGACAGATTCTGAAAGTTCATTATATGTATGTCAGTTAACTATTTCTTTCTGTCAAAATGAAATGTTTAACAAGCAAAAATGAAATAAATAGACACAAAAATTATTTATGCAATTCATCACATTGTCCTACCCTGTAAGGCCAGGATTTGGTGTGAGGTTCTACTATCAACAATCAAATCAGTATGACCAAATATTCACTTACACAATTCAAAGCAATTGACACCACTAAAATTATGAAGCACCACAAAGAACACAAATGAGACTGCCTCATCACAGTTTGTTTGGGTCAAACTTCCTATGAATATGATCACATCCACACCGTGGGAATTGTGATAGCACATATTTTTCATACACAAATTAATGAGTTTGATGTATGCGTTTTCATATATTCTTCTGAAATTTTAATGAAAATATATGAATTTTTTCAATTTTCTCTAAATTGTAATCATTTATTAAAGAAAATCAGAATAATCGATAAATACTATTTTGAAAAAAAACATTAATTATAGTAAAAATATAATTTTTAAGAGGAAATATAAATTTTCAGAGTGATTATAGATTTTGGAGTAATTTTCAGTTTTTTGGGAGAAAAAATGCTAATTTTGGGTAGAATATTCAATTTTTGGTAAATTAAATGTATGAATGATAAAAATTGATATATAATTAGAATTTTGAAGAAATTGAGGGGCAATAGACCAAATAATTAAAAAAATGAATCAAATATATACATATATATGCACACACACACACACACATACAAAGAGAAAGAAAAATAAAAACAAAAAAAATGTTTAATTTCGGCTGGATTGGCACATGGGCTGAAGGCCCGCGCCACAGCTGCTTTCTTCTTCAATTGTTCTCATTTTTTTTCCAACTTTTAGTGTGTTTCAGTAAGAAAACCAGCAAAATCCATGGTTTTGTCAATTTAATCAGCCTCGTCACTAAACCAATAGATGGGGACAACAAGGCACTTTGTATGGCAACTCATGAGCCACGTTGGTGGCCACATGACACTCCTTTTTGCCACGCAAGGACACCTCGAACATGCAACAAAACATAGCTCATAAGTAAAACTCTCATTCTATTTTTGCAAGCCATCTTCAACAGTGTGTATCTCTCTCATTTTGAATATATTTTCTTTGATCTTGGACTCTTTGGAAAGCCTTCAGTCCTCTCCACAACGTTGCACAAGCCATTGGTTGAATCCCCCATCTATTAGATACTGAAATGACCTCAAAAGGGTGTTATTGGACATTGCTACAGGCTAAAACTGCTGGTAGACTGTGTTGGAGTAATCTTCAAGGGGTTGATTCCTAACCTATTCAGGGCCCATTTTTCAGGTAAAACCCCACAGTTTGTTCCTTGTTAATTGTAGTTTAATCTCTAAGTGATGAAAATCGAAAACTGAAATCTTAAACCTGTTTTACAAAGCACTAAAGTTGATTATTTGATCAACTGTTACAACAGTTCTAGCAGAAGACAACAATTGAAAGCATTTTTAAGACAACGTTTGAAGTAGCTATGGAAATCTGTTTGGGCTACGATTTAAAACATTTTAAACCTCTTATATGAGGCTATAAGGAGGTATAAACCCCAACCCCTAAGCCTCTATGCTCATAGTTTTGTGTCCATGCCAAAACGCCTACTTACATGTAAGGATTTGATACTTAGAAAATATTTTTGGATTGTTGATATGTGCTAAGTGGTAGGGTGTATTTGAGAGTAATTATGTCTTTGTTTGCTTACTGATTTGAATGATGCTTGAACTATAAATGTCCTATGATCTAAGCTTTACAAAACATATGAGATAGTACCTCAAGTCAATGGGGTAATAGAGATAGTTAGGCAGTTGAAAACCCATAGGAAACTTGAACATTAAAGAATCTGTTACATAGTAGAGAATGTAGGAGACCAATTGACTGACCGAAAATGGGGATTTTGAGCCGAAATTTGGTGGATTGGTCATTGGATATGTCAAGAATATGTTTGCCAAATTTTATCCCTATCTGAATTGGGTAAGGGGGTCAACTGATGCACCAACTGACTGTCTGTCACATAGGAAACGAGATTTCACAGTCTCTGTTACCACACTCAGAAACCATAGCAAATGATACCAAAAAATCAGAACCTAAAATTTTAGTGAATGTTTAGGAGGTATAGATAAAATCTAAAAAGTTTCGCGCAAATTCGATTTATGAATTGATTGCAAAAAAATTAACAAATTTACTGTACAAAGAGAGCAAAAAGCTTGAATTTGGGCTAAGTTTTGGAATTTGGAGAATTTGGTCTAATTGACCCAATTTTGACCTAATTTGACCCAAATTGACCAAAGGTGACTAAAATTGATCATGTTGACCAATTTTGACTAGGTTTTACTAGTTGACCAACTTTGACTGATTGACCAAATTTGATCGAATCGAATTTGGGTCGATCGAGACCAATTAGACACAATAGAACAAGGGATTAAGCCACATTTTAAAGAGAACTGAAATTAAGTTTAAACAATGCAGATTAAAGCGTGACACTGCGAGACTAAGCCGGTAGTCGATGGGACATCGGTACACAAGACTCGAGATGAGTAGTTTGATTCAGGTGTTTTCCATAAATTGTGTTTCTTGCATAAAACTGGAGTAAAATGACATGGTTTAAATAGTTTCATGAAATTGAGATACACTGGATTGATTTGAAACTTTTAGATGTCTACGGGTAATGAGACCATAGGCTCGAGGTCCGAGCGTCGGGGTCATGGTACACAATGTGATTGAGATTAGACTCAAGGGAGCATCGGGGTTATGGCATATGATTAGTGTGCCTAGCCTCAGACTCGTTCAATTATGGCACTCGAAGACCAAGCACGGGGTTAGGGTATTTAGGGAATGCACCTAGCTTACGACCCATTCGAGTGAGTAGTACGCCTAACTCATGACCTGCTCGAGCGATGATTGTAGGGTTGGATTTGATGATATGAACCCTAATCCTAATACAGTTTTGAACAACATTTATTTGAGATGTTTTTCTATAATTTTTGTATTGTTTATAACTGCTTTTATATTTATGCTATGCATTCAAGCACTACACCATTTTACTACTCATGTATACATGCACTGTTTTGAGAATGTTGATTATGGATAACATTTTGGTCTTACTACTCACTGAGCCACGTTGACTTTTAGATTCACTACTCTACTAATATTTTAGGTTCTTCAACGGCTGACAAATGGAAACAAGTGGTGATTGTCATGTTCACTGACAACTCCTTTTCCTTTTTCTGGTCTTTTTGTTTGAGGTTGGCCATTCTTGTGTGTGTTTGTATATGGTCAAATGTGTACTTTAGACAAGACAATATGAAATATGATAATCCTTTTTCATATGTTTGCTCACTTTCGCTTTTGAGTCTTTCAATTATTCCGACATCACTTGTTCTTATAAGTTGGAGAGGCTTAACAGTGGTTGGGCGAACTTGACATGTTGAGTGAGTTCGTCTGGCCATTGTGCCGATCGGCCACTCTTCAGCTTAGAGAAAGGGCCCCAATGAGAACATACAATATAGATAGATAAATTCAAATAAAGGCATACAACTTGTCTTTGGACCCACTTCAGTAATGACACACATACACTTTCTCAAGGGATTGATTCATGGGAAAGAGTCAATTAATATAGATTTCACAGATATCTTTCTGAAAAATTGGACATCCAATTGTTATATTGTACAGTCAGAAATAGTGAGTTGCAACTCATATCACAACTAAGCACTTAAAACCAAAACTCCTAATAATAATAAAATTCTTCAAAACTTATCTTTTTAATAACGCATTTGTAATAGCGTTCTAGAGTCTTGACAACATCAAAATTCACCAACAAAATTTCTTTAATGATAATGACTTTTACTAAGCCACTATCCATCCATTCAAACTAAGTTATGACTATCTCAAATACATGCATGTACCAAGTGTAATTCACCCAACAGATTCATTGTCCACTTTGACTGTTATTTAGGATGAGTATAATGGTGATTATCCATCTGCAAGCATGGTTCATGCAGTATTTCCTAGAGAGACGATGTCAATTTTTTCAAATTCTTTGCGAGGGAAATCAGTATCAAATTGTATGGCAAATTTTGGTGTGCGAGTGAGAGCCAAGTCTATTTTTTATGGCCGCTCCTACGGAAATAAGTTTTTTTTTTTTTCTTTTGTTTTTATGGTGTAGCTTTTGTTAATGCTCTGGCTTTGTCATTTGAATTAAAAAAAAAAAAAAAGAAGAATATCATGAGGATTATTTTTCAGGGACTTTCGTGGGGGCAATTTTCTCATAAACATAGGCACGTATTAGACATTGTAATTAAGAAGAGACATTATGGTGTGGAGGGCAATTATTTTACTAAATTAGTAGCTCGCTTTAAAAAAATATTCTTTTTGTAAACTCTTTTTATTCTTCTTTTATTTTATATAATTTTAAGGATAGAGCTCCTTTTATTTATTAATTTTTTGTAACTTTTAAACTTTTTATTTACTATATTTCGTAATTGAAATATATATATATATATATTAATTCTTTGGTCCCTTTTAGGCCCCTTTCTTCTTTTTATTTTCTGTAACGTTTAATTATTTTTAATTCACATATAATAAGTAATCACTATGGATAATAAGAAATAAAATGGTATCTTTACTACAATATGTTTCTTCTGTACCAAAAATATAGTTAGTTTAATTTGTCCGATGTCTCAAAATTATTGTCCATTGTTTCTAATTAATTAGATATTTTCTTTTTTTGCCTCATCTGATTGTTTTATAATTAATAAAACAAACTTTGAAAATTAAAAGTGATTCATTTCAATTATTAAGCAATATTTATGATCTATATAATTCAACAAAGTCGCCATGTGTCCTAATTTGACTTTGGTTTTTTTTTTTTTTTGACAAATAGAAATTATGTGCTGAATAAGCGAAAAAAAAAAGAAAAAAAAAACTATAAACAGTAACATAAAATAAAAAATACAAATAAATAAGTCATTAGACCAACCGTAGAAGCGCTCCCAATATAACCCGATTTAATTAGTCTTTTTTTTTTTTTTGCTTTTAAATAACTATTAATGAAATGGCTTTGAGTTTTCACAACTTTGAAAATTTGCTCATTGACTTTGGTCAAATGAAATTCCTCTTTAAATGCTATGGATTTTCAAGTCTTGGAGGGTCATTGTCATAGTTTCATTTGACATTTACAATAACCTTGAAGCTTTTACTATTTTTTCACATTATATTATTTCGAATTGAATGTCCTTTCTTGCCTGCTCTTCTACCATTTTTTGATATTTTTACGATCTAATTAAACACTAGAACAAGTTGCCTCATATGACAAATGACAAATTAATCTTCCTATAACCTTCTTATAGGAAAATTAATTTAGAATCTAGATTCAATCTCCCTATAATATCTAAATAAATAAATAAATCTATTGGTCATTATATAAAAATAAATAAATAAAATAATTCAAAATCAGCTATTAATACACAACTATTAGCACTTTTTCCCTAATCCAATGTTTAGGATAGAATATGATAGTTTTTTTTT
>JAJIYU010014891.1:0-12972 GCA_030144865.1 Tinospora cordifolia
TTGACTCATATATTACAAATTCAAATTTAACTCATCTGTTAATTGTTTTATAATCGTATATCTATATATAACCTATTTAATTTTTTATAATCAACTTTTCAATTTATTTTTATAAAAAAATTAATAAAAATATAAAATATAAATAATTTATTAAAATAAAATAAAATATATAAAAAATAAAAAGTTATATCATCAACATATTAATTTTAGATTAATTTATTTATAGTTTGTCACTTAATTTATTCATAATCGCGTTAAACATATTATTTTTAAATTTAACAGAAAATCTGTTTATAACTTAAATTTTAATTATATTTAACTTATTTTGACATAAATTAATTTATATTAAATACAACACATTAAATGCATATCGTGTTTTAGTCAAATTATCGTATTATCTCCGCAAATTTTCTCGCTACTTATATGCTCTAAAGGCCCATTTGCTTTTAGTATAAAAATACCTTATTTTTTATTATTAGCCATATAATATTGCAAAAACTCTAGTTACCCAAAGTGCCCTTTGGCTTTGTTTGCAAAAAAGATCGCAAGACTGACTTTTTCTAGCCAAATGTGTTATCTAGTTCTGGTCTTCCAGAACGGTACTTGTTATACTGAAACCCTTTCGTCAATTTTTTTTTTTTTTTAAATTTTATAAAAGCGCCGTACGAAGCGAGTAATTCACTGCACAATTGACTTATCCATTCCGAGAAAGGAATCATTGGTCGAGAGGACAGATTAGCCATAAGTTAAGAAAGCAGGGGCATTGACGTCATTTAGGGGAAGAAAACAAGGTCGCGCTGTGACTCTTCTTAGTGGGAAAAATTAATTTTAACAGACAAGAGAGCGACCTTTGCGTGACTATAAACTAAAAATTAAATTAAATAAACGAAAACACTCTTTTCTCTTTCTTTCACTTCTCACTACTGTTCTGTTTGTTTCAACTTTTTTTTTTTTAATTTTTTTTTCTGAGATGTCAAGAGTAAAAATGGATTTTTTTCTGTCGAAGAAGAAGAAGTAGGGAAATCTGTGGATTCGAACTCGTCACCAGAGAATTTCTAGGCTTTTTTATTTTCCCCTCGAAGTGTTACCTTTGATTTCCAGTGAGTATTTCTTCGTCTTCTTCGTCTACTTCTCGGTCTCGTTCTTGTTGGTGATCGAGAATTTCTGGTCTTTACACTTGTCAATCGTTCGGTTCCACCGTTCCACATCTGCTGGCATGTCTCTCGGAGAGTTTGATTCCGTGATTTTTATGATGTTTGGTTATCTTTTGTAGTTGTTTTGGGAAAAATCTTTGGTTGGTGATTTGTGTGGTGGTGTCGGATTTGTTGGTTGACTTGGGGGAGATTCTGGATTGGTGTTGATTTTTCTCAATTTCGCCTTTTTTTAGGGTTTACAGTTGTGCGTCTGGTTTTAGTTGATTTGGTGATAGATTCTGTTTCTATGTGGATAATCTTGCCGTCTGTTTAACTTGAATTTTGTGATCGTCTGGTTTTTTAAAGTTAGGGTTTTTAATTTATTATATCGTTTTTAGTTAAATTGCTGTGTGGAGTGACTTTCAGGTGAAAATACTGATGAGAACGTATGAAATTCGACGAGAGGAATAATCATAGCGTGCAAATAGTTATTCGTGCATTCCCTTTTTCTCTTATTATTGTGTTTTTTTAGTTTAAGTGCGAGTGGGTGAGGGTGGTTAGTCAGAAAGGAAAAGAAAAACATGAGTCAATAAACATAAATGTGGACAGACTTGCATGCAATGGAAGTATAATAGTTTGTCTGTAATTTATATTTTTTTACCTTTGCTTCTGTTGCAATCCATTTATTAGAGGCGAATTGCAGTGTTGTTCTTAATTGAATAGAAGACTTAACTTGTGGGTTTTGAGGTTGTGTGGGATCGTAGAAAGCTGGGGGTATTGATTAATATAACTATTTGTGATGTGTTGCATGTCTTGAGGAAATAGTTTTAGCTTATTGGAGCATAGAGTTTTAGTGATTTTAATGTCATAGAATCAGTTCTTTATTGTTGGGTACTGAGGATCTTTCGTTACAGTGAGTACGATGCAAATCTCCCTTTGTTAAATCACTTTTGAAGTCTTAAGGAATTGAAACATTTGGCAGTTTGAGTGTCAACGTGCATGCGCTAGTCTTTTGAACTGTAAAATTGTTTTCCTTGATAAATTTGCATTGCCAGTGGATCAGTAATGAAGTCTTCACCTTTTGTTTTTGCCATTTGTTTTCATTTTTTCTTTCTCATCTATTACCAATCAATTAAAACAGATATATGAGAAGATGGAAAGTTGGCAGGTTGATGGTTTTATTCATAAAATTATTTTGATTTGTTTGTAATGTGTGAGTGGATTTTTGTTTTTTTATTTTTGAAAGGAACTCGGATCATTTAGATGTGGAGTTGTCAGTAAAATCTGTGATCATGTACTGTAAATAGTTATAGTATTGTCTCATCTATGGCCTTTGGTGTCTTTTAACTGTCTATAGAGGCCCTGCAAATGTTAGTGTATTAAGTGACTGAAGTTTTTAACATTTTCATCTACTTAAAGTTTAACGAGCATTGTTATAAGTTGGACTGCTTCCCGGTGCAACTAACACATTGACATTTTTCTTTTGTTTCTTTGCTATGTCGCTATTGTTTGTAGATTATTGTCTGTAATCTTGATTGATTATCATGATGTAAATGATGCATGAATGCTTTTCTTTTCATCTTCGCCAGCATTGAGTCTTGTGCAAGCTATTTTGAAGTTATTTTGTGCTTTTGAATTCTTTGAATGTATTTAGAAGCATAATTACAAGTATGTTTTTGGCCCTAGATGATGTTCTAACTAAAGGTTGATGGACACAGTTAATCATTTGGAATTGGACTTGAATGGCTAACAGTGTTGTTAAGGGTGTTAGGTGTGCCTGAGGTGCATGGGGGCATTGTCACTTGATACACAATACAAGGTGTGTACATGACCAAAGCAAAGCACAATATGCATTATGCACAAAATTAAGTAATCGAAATAGAAATTATGGAGTGAAGTTTAAATTTTTTGTTAAAGTAAGCCACAATTAATCTTAATGGCACAAGTAAGAAAAAAAAAGACATGTGATATGATGTACGCAATACAAGTTAAAAAAAGAATTAGTATTATAAAAAAGTTACATGTTCAAAATTATAATTTTTATAATGAAACAAAACATACAAACACATGAGATTTTCATCATTGCAAGGTTAGAGAAAGTGATGATGTACACGACCTTGCTGTCATGGCAGATAAAAAAATATTTGGATCTGAAAATTAACCTTCAGTTCACGATAGAACAATCTCAATTGTTGTGCCAAGTCTGTCTTTTTGAACATTGGTTTAAACTATTGAAGCCACAAAGAACCAAGGGGAGTGTGCAATTCAGGTGTCCATGATCTGGTCATGCAAAACTTACTTCTAAAAGAGTGCTTTGTAACTTCCTGCGAAAATCTGGATTCAGAAGCCTAGAACCCAAAAACCTTCTGAACAACAAAGTTACATACTGTCAAATTCCCTTTTTAATTTAAACTGATAATCCCTTTGTCATAGTCAAGAATGTTTGGGTTTGCCTGTTACAATTTTGGTGCTCAACTCGAGAATGTAGACCCCAAAATACTAATGAAAGCATTTCTTTAAGATCATTGCACCAACTACCTTTTGCAATTGACTCTTAGATATAAGGTTAATTAATTTCAATGACATTTTACTATAAAAATGGGCCGCACAGTGCACAGGGTGTCACTACATGAGATATATAAGAGGCTTGAAATGATTAGATAGCTAGAGGTTGGATGTTAGGATTATATAAGTTGTAACAATAAAAAAAAGAGCTTCGTGGAGTGTTTGATGAGGTGAATTTTTATTAGATAATTCATAATTAAATGACAATCCCCATAGAGCTTCTTATGTGTAAGATTGAGAGACTTTAGCCATCTTAAGGGACAATTTGGGTGTTAGGATGGCTCATATACTCTTGAATGAAGGAGAAAAAGAAGGGCTAGAAACCTTCATTGAAGAAGGGCCTATTCAGGCCTGATGATTTTGAAAACAAGCTCTCCATGTGGTTGACTAAAAGAGGCAAGTTCCAGCCAGTGAGAATACTCCTCAAACAGCAGAAATCCTTAACTCCTCTAATAGTAGAAATCTAGGTATGTTGTTACAAAAACACTAACTCAAGAACCAAATTTTAGGCTTATAGTCACGATAACTTTTTCCTTACTTGATGTTGTATATTTCCTTGAGGGCCATATATTAGTGTTCTTTATTTTCAAATCTTTTGGCTCGTGGCAGAAGAAATGTGGGAGAATAATAAACCCAAAAAATATTTGTGGCATAATTGAAATTATGATTTGTGGTTGTGTCTTTTACGTATTTGTTGCTTGATTAGGGTACTGCTTGACACTTAATTAGAGCTTTTTTTTTTAAGTTAGTTCTCTTTTTTGTTCGAGGAATGTTGAGCTTCCTGTTGGGAGGTTATGCACAAACAAGAATTGTGATGCTAGTAGCTACGTACAAAAGACTTTGTAAATGAATGTTTTGTCAAAAAATGAAAAATTAAAAGAGACTTAAGAAGATTCATGGCAGTCACCAGATTGTCATCAAGGTGCATTTTTCTTTATTTGCTTGGGAATTGGTTATTTATTTTTTCTAATCAATAGCTTGCTTTGTACATTGCTCTGTCCTATCCACTGACGGTTTTGGTGCAATTATATTGTTTGCCTCTAGGTTTTTTTGTGGCATTATTAAGTAGTGGTTTGACAATTTGGAGGAACGAAGGCAGAAGCATGTCCTCAAAATCTGAAAATGTAAATCCATCTGAATCCAATGACCAAAGCCTTCCACCATCGATGTTAGGTTCTCAACCTTGGTGGCGTGTTGTTGGATATCGTTCTGCACCACCTGTTGTGCTAGGGGAGAAAGCATTAAAATCTTCAATAGAACAGGCAGCTACTGGCATGGAAACCAAGACCAGTGAATCAGAGGATGGTAATCTGCATGAGGGTGCTAGTGTTAGTAAAGAAATGCAAACTACTCTTGGCCCACATTCAGGTACGTTCTTGCTGATCTATGGATCTGCTACGAAAGTATTGTTGCTCAGGTGCTAAAACAGGAAATGCTTTTTTTTTTTCTTATGGCAGAGAAGAATATGTTGTTCTCCACTTTCTTAGTAACATTTATTTTTTATTTTATTTTATTTTTTTGTGTTGTTGATATGAGTAATTTCGTCCTTAGCTGATACTATTATTAGTTTATTCTATTCTTTTTATCTCCTCTACTTAAGTTTCTTTTGCACTAATACTTTATAATTCTTTGACAATGTTTTTGGGAGGTGTAATTCTTTCGCCTCTTAGTGTTCCTTTCTGTCTGAAAAATGACTTTACTCACAAGAAATACAAAGTAAGGTGACCTTTGCAAGGTTATGATAGTGGCTATGTAAAATATGTATGCATTGACACATGATATTCTGTTCTGATCATCAGTAATGTCTTCTATAGTTACATGCATTTTAATAACAAGAGCAACGGTGAACTATAGCTTATAACAATGCTTAGGGATTCTTTTGAAGTATTATTTTTAACCATTGAAAACTTTTCTCTTCCCATGCTACCATGTAGTATCCATATATCACAATGATATTATGAAATTAATGTAATGATTCGACTAATATCCAGGGTCTTCCATTGTACCCCACCGGCCAACTCACATACACAGAGCTCCAAAAGAAAGTGGATGTCTATTTTTAGATCCTTATTATTGCACTTCTAATATTGTTGACAAAAGAAAGTGATTCTACTCTAGTTTGATAGGTTTTGTTTTCTCTGGTAGTTTGATGGTTTGAGTGGTGTTGCTATCCAAAGGCTATTGATAAGCCAACCCTCCCAATTTACCCATAGAAAGTCCTTATATCTGTAGAATCAAAGGCTTGCGTTATTTTGTTTAATTACTTTTTAAAGATGACTGCTGGTAATAATTTCCAGATGGCAACTATGGATACGAGCACCATAATTCACAACATGCTGCTTCTACAGTGCCCACGGCTGGTGGTGACTACCTAGTACCACATCAACAACTTGAGCTTGTTGGCCACTCTATTGTAAGTGCTTCTTCTGCCTATTAATCTATTCTAGATCAAAATTTAGAGCTGAGCTAGGTGCTCTAATTGTCCTTTTCTATTCTATGAAATGAATGCATTCATGTGCTACATCTTTTGCAAATAATGTTACTGCCTGAGCATTCTAAGTAAACCTTTTATTTTTGACAGGCTTGTGCACCTTATCCTTATTCTGATCCATATTATGGGGGATTAATGACTGCCTATGGAACTCAAGCTTTGGTATGCGATCTATAGTATTCTCTGCCATATGATTACAATTTTGTGCATTTTAATTGGATAGATCTAAGTATTGTTATCTGTTGCTGAGGCAAAGGAAAGAAAAAAAAAAAAAAAAGAGGACATCTTAATAATTTCACATCCAAAAGTTTTTATGTAGATAAGAGGTTTGGAAATTATGATGGTATTGAATTGTCCAAACACATTTCGATTAGTGCTTTTACTTAAATATTATACTCAAATTTTCAAATCAACAAAGCCTTTCTGTGGACATGGAGTTCTCTATATGAATTTACTTCTTGCACTTTGCTTTATCGAGGCTAAATTGATAGTTTTATGTCAAACATAGTTATAAGTATATTAGTTATCTTTGTTTTTTTGTTATTGTAGATTTTCTCTTGCTTGTATCATTTCCACCTATTTTACATTGGTCATTCTTCCTAATTTTGCATCTAATGGTCTTTATTTTACGTGCCAAATCCATCTTGACTTGTTTTATCTCTTATCTTCAATTATGGCTGGTTTTACCGTTAGTCTTCCTCTTCTGGAAAAGAAAAGAAATAATTGTGATAGATTGATGATGAAAAGGAGAATATAAAGTGGCACATTAGATGTGCAGCAAAGCATAGCGACAAAAACAGAGAGAACATAACTACTGTTGTCAAGGTGTCACTTAGGCCCTAGCCCCCTTGTGTGTTTGGGTGGCAACCTAGGTTCTAGGGGGAGTGTTTGTATTTTCTTTTTTGAGGGCTTGAAAAAATTTATTATAAATTTTAAATTAATAAAAATAATAATATGTTATTTTTTTAGTGTGTTTATATGTGTATATTTTGTATGAGGGACCAATAAAAAAAATAAATAATTCTTGAAGGATCTTTAAATAATTATTTTGTCATTTACCTTTGATTCCCCTAGCCCTCGTTAGTCGTTTGGGCGCTATCTCACCTTATGGAGGTTTACTGCCTAGTTACGCTTTTCTACCTCGACAACATTGATGATAACCAATCTCACCACAATACCCAGAAAATCGAAGGAGGATTTTCATCCGGCCCCATAAAACCCTACGTACACCCCATCGAACATGTACTCTAATTCAAGGTGGAAGAAACCCCCACTAAATTTTCAGCAAGCAACCTATTCACACTCATGCCACTTTGCATCCTGAATTGTGAATCCATCAATATGTTTATCTAAGAAGGCCCTCGTATTCCTTTTAGCCCAAAATGCCTACAAGATTGTAGAGGATGAAATTCTTCAATTTTTTTTAGATTTTTCCAAACATTGAGATAAGTGCTCTAGGGCAAAAAAGACCACATGTCAGATTGGAGAGCTGTCCCACCAGCAAGAAATGTCCCCAAGAAGTCCCACACCAACCTAGCAATGTGACGCTGCATAGAAGAAAGAAATGCTCAATAGAGTCCCAGGTTGAGAGCAAAGGGGAAAACAATGAGGGGGAATGCAACACCAAGGGAAATGGCCTTGCAGAAGTTCAATATATTTAGTTTGCCAATGGTAAGAGCGAACCAAAAGATTCATAATTTTAGTGGAATTTTGAGCTTTCAAAATGGATTTGAATAAGTGAATAGGAGATGATGATGGATTAGCATTAAGAACCAAATCCGGAATTTGTTTATCCAACAAAAGTTTGAATGTGTGACCCCCACTGTTTTGTGAAGAGTTGATTTGATGCTAATTAGTTGACACCTTAGCAATGATCTTGTAAAGACTAGTAAGTAGTAACTGGACTGTAGGTCTAAAATTTTTAATCTCCATTCAAAAAGACAATCCAGCCCAAATCTCACACTAGAAGAAAGTAGAATGGAAGTCTATCATGGGAAATACAAACATCAAAATCTCATCCGGTATGATGATGCCAAGCCCATGATGAGGTAGCATGTGCCTATACTTCTTGAGGGAGAAATTATCCACAAGAATACTACAGGCAGAAAAAAGGAAGACAAACTCCATACATCTATGATAAGTCAATGAATTAGGCCTCTGAATATGCTAGAATGTTGGTTGTCACACCAGTTGGAGGCTCTCCAACTACTTTGGTCTGAGACATATAGTAAAGGTCCTAGAGGGTCTGGACTCTAGGTGCCTCTTCTACAAATTGAAATCCCTCTCTATCTGCTATGCCTAAAAAAATAAGATTATTTGGCAATTGGGAGTTGTGAAACTTAACCCAATGAGGCTTGGAAGTAACCATTACTTCCTAGATCCACTTGCTACGGTGGCCAAGAGTAGGGATGGCGTAGAGGACCAAAGATTGATGTTAACCATGGAAAATTATAGCATCTTATCAAATATTATAAGAAACACATCTTCCTCTTATCTCATAACCTTAATGTAAACAAATTTGTATATTTCTGTCTTAGAGGCTTCAATGAATTAAGATCTCCATGTGAAATAAAATTGTACTTCTTTATCAAAACAAATTTGTTTATGGTTCATCATTCATTTGGTATATAAAGGTTTCAACACATAATTTTTCGATCACGTGGTATGGCAAAATGTACTTCTTTATCAGTGGGAAAACTTAGCAAAATCAAATTTAGGAAGGTGGGTGAGTAGAAGTAAGAAGAAAGATCAACGGAATCTCAATAGATGCTAGGACCAGTAACAGGATAAAAAGTGCTGGGAGAAGGAAAAGAAAATGGAGTAATAAAAAAGAAAATACCAAGAAGATGGTTTTCCACCCAAATAGGTCACTTGACCCCATCCACATTCAGACCAAACATGCTCAGCTTGTGGAGCCTAAGTCAGTGCTCCCAATGGTTATGACCAATTTGAAGACCATGCACTTATTAGGCTTCTTGGGTTCAAAATCGATTCGTTTATATGAATGAGTGTTTGAGTATCATTTTGATTATCCTCTTGTATTTTTTCTATGTTCCCACAATTAATCATGTAACTAATATGTAGACTATTCAGGTTAAGGTAACCAGAATTAATTACCTACCTTATGCACACCTAAAAATTCTAGAGAAAAAAATTGGCTTGGAAAATTAATACTAACCCACAAATGACTTAGGTGTAACATGAGGAAACTACATTATTCATTAATCATGACTGCACTTATTGAGAATACACGATGAATATGCAAGAGAAAAATAATAAGTATGAGTAAATAATCATTGTTATACCATGTGATTTCACAAGTGGAAATGGAATTATATGTAAAATTAAAAAAAAAAAAGGCTGCAGACAGTATAAAATGATTGATCTGCCTAGGGAATATATGTTATCTATAATTAGACTCACTCACTAGGTGACCTCTGTTAGGAAATTGTGCCATTTAATCAGATGGATATTATTGGGAATTCTTAGTTCATTGCTATGCTACTTGATCTGTTATATAATTGTTCTTTTCTTTTAATTCGTTTTATTCACTTGTTCTTCCTTTAATTTTGCCATTCTTACCACTAGGAAGGTTATCGCGAACTAAATAATCAAATGTCCTAGGTCCCATAGATGTGTATGTTTTAAGAAAATCAAATTATGTATGATAAGTTGGATCTAAGTAGAGTAATATGATTTTTTCGAGAACTAAATGGTATCTGGTGTTCCCCGACAAATATAATTAGGCCTGTGGTTGCTCAAGACTCAAGAGAGAGATGCCCCTAGTGGCCGGCATGGGAATCATGTTTGGCATCTTGTGCTTTTTGCCAAAAGCCTCGGGGCATTAGCCTGAGTTGGTCAATCTGTTAAATCATTATTCGAAGATTAGCTGCAATGGTACTAATAGTACTATGGATTTCGAATGCATCTTAATATGAAGACATATACGTATACAACATCATTAGTCAATTAGTTATATGATTATTTGTTGGTTTTACTTGAGATATTCTTTGAACCAAGACAACTGAGTTGAGTGCTTTGGATAGCTAAGTTTTACCATTGATAAATAAGTATATTAGCTTCAAGCTAGAAATGAGTGGTCATCTCATCTTTGACCATTTGGTCTTCTGCGATATCATCATATCAGCCAAAGAATGTCTGACAATGCTCCTAATCAGTTGTTTTTTTGGCTGCATCATACACACACAAAAATTTCATATTAGGATATTCATATTAAAACATAGACCGGCTTCTTCTCTACAATCATCATCCCCATCTTTCACAACACCCTCATTTGTCTGCCTGAGCTTTCTAGAAAGCCTGAAAAGTCAGCGTCACCTGCATGATATATGTGGCCAATTCTTCGTTGGGCAAAATAACCGGCAATTCAAAATCCTCCATCCTCTGGACAAAATCAGGACCCTTGGTCAAATCTCCCTTCTCTAATTTTATCTGTTATGTCTTACTACACATCTATGTTAATCTTTGTATATTTACTAGCATTTAGTATGTTCTCATATTTATTTATTTATTCATTTATTTTATTGTCAGCATTCTACTTGGCTAAAATAATCATGATATGAGCTTGATTAAGAGATGCTTTTGCTGTTAATGACTCTGGATTTGAAGATATTTTTTGATGTTTCGTAGAAATTCATGTGCATTCTTTTGGTGTTACAATGAATTATTCTTCAAATGATCATTATTGGGATTGTGGCAGGTAACTCCTCATTTGCTTGGAATGCATCACCCTAGAATGCCTTTGCCTCTTGAAATGGCGGAGGAGCCTGTATATGTGAACGCCAAGCAATATCATGGAATTTTAAGGCGAAGACAATCTCGAGCCAAAGCTGAATTGGAAAAGAAACTCATAAAAGTCAGAAAGGTAGATCAACATAATGTCTTGATTTTGCTATCCCGAGTATGGTGTCATTTCAATTTTTTTTTTTTTTGGGTTATTTTGTCTATTACTCTTTCTTTGCCATTTAATTAGCAAGAATAATAGACTGACTTTTCTTATTTTAAAGAAGCAAGTAATTTATAGATAAAAAGACATGTAAGGGTACCTATAGAAGCCAAAGAATGATTTGAGAGAACCCAAGACAAAACTCTCACCACCTAGTCATGAAAGAACATGCATTTACTTACAATCTAAAATCCAATCCACAAGGGAAGGGCCACTAATTAGGTAATAGTTGAACCCCAGAACTTGTGACAAACTTGATTTATAGGCCGCCTTTACATTATTGCTAAAAGCTCTGTAGTTGTAAAAGAGGGCACCAAAGGAACTTCCCTGGCATACACTGTATTGGTTGTTATAGCACAATTTAATCTTTAATGCTCATATACCAATTTCAAGCACAGAATAGAGACATATGATACACCTTTAGATTCAGATTTTCATCAATTTTTTTCTAGAACGATATCATTTATTAATTTCTTGGATGACAGCTATATCTGTTTATACCTATCCCTATAACATTTGTCATATTAGTCTAACTTATGTATGGTTAATCTAAGATATAGTCCTTTTAACATTCATCATCTTAGTTTATATGTTTGACAAACAATTATGCAAATGCACTTTGATTGTTGAAAAGTCATTATAACTTCTCGTAAGAGTTGATATTATCAAATGTGAATATAAGGTTGCGTACATTATCTCTTCTCTAGGCCAGGCAATGCTGGTAGTGTTCTGCATTGGGCATTTCCTTTTCAAATTTTTGTAGAGGGAGTGCAAGGGGAAAGGGTAAGGAAATGTGAACTTTTTAAAGTTCCAAATGACCATGTTACTTGTTTTCTTATGTAACATTAGTGGATGACCATGCAGTATAACAATAATTTTCCTTTGAACCCTTAAAGCATTAAATTATATTTTGAGGATAGAAGAGAAGAGCGGATCTTACATCTTTCTTTTAAACAGGGATAGAATCTCATAGGCCTAATGTTTTTTAATTTCAAGTAACAGGGGAGATCATTATATAAGCGTAAAATTGATATATCTGGTAAATCTGTGGGACTAAAATCAGATTGGGAGTAGTTGTGAAATCTATTTTGTAAGAGTTAACCCGTCAAGAGGGAGCAGTGTCTTGGATCGAATTAGGTGATACCTTGTGGACTATGCAATCATCTTTTTTAGGACAAAAAGTTTTGCCTTCTCAGTTTTCATACCTTTGGGGTACAGGTGATCATGCTGACCTGCGGCTGTGGAGCATCATGATTAAAATTGATACATAAGATAATGGGAGTGGATGATGACCTACAATTTTGATTCATGTCCTGATAGTGCGAATAGATAATTTCTATCTGTCTGGGAGAGCAAAGTTGAGGTACTGAATAAAATAAATCCTTAACTGGATTCCAATATAGGATTAGATGTGCGTTTATTTGAACCTACCTGGCATGAGAAGGTTTGGTAGCCTGTAGTCACACCAAATAGCTGATTATCCTATTATTTGTTGGCATTTACCAATTTGAATCCTCAAATGTTATCTGTTTGATGGAAATCCAGGATTTTGAATGGTTTAAGCAGGAAGTATCCCTCTAAAACCCCTTCTCTAACTTGCTAGCTGGGTCTCTACCTCTAAATTAGGAAAGGGCTATAGTTTTGCCAAGTGACTATGTAATGGGGGGGTGATCCTTCAATCCTTTTCAGTTTCTGATTGTATTTTAGTCAGTCTTTAAGCCCGGATATCTTATCTGGCATTTTGTAATATCTTTTACTTTCTAATAATATATAGTTTCAGATTGGGACAGTCAACTCTCAGATTGGGACAGTCAACT
>JAJIYU010014892.1:0-12975 GCA_030144865.1 Tinospora cordifolia
ACAATCTATAGGTTTTCAAACAATCAAAATGTGTGAGTCTAAGGCATACATGGCATAGCTAAAACCCTAAGGTGTGTATTCTTGGCATATGTGTTTCAAATGTACCAAAATTAGTACAAAACGGGAATCACTAGTGAATGTCGCATTACCGCGGTCGCCGGGGTCGACGACATGTGCTTAACACCTTAACACTTGATCATTAGGTTTAAATCACAGACTAACTCAAGGAAAACATACTACATTTGAGAAAAACGATTTAGAAAGCTAAGAAAAAACAAGATCTCAAGGGTTTTCAAGATTTACCTTAGCACAAAGCCTTTTCCAAGCTTGCTTCAACTCAAATCCACCCTTGTTGATGATGTTCTCGACGGATCTGAGCTTGAAGACGGTAGATAATGGTTTGAAGGAGCTCAAACCACCCTTAGAACCCAATAGAAACACTCAAAAATGAAGCAAACAAGTTATGAGAGAGCTAAAGGAAGAAATGAGTGAGTTGCGACGAAAAATTTCTAGATCTAGGGTTTTTTGCGCACGTTTGTTTATATAGAAAATGACGAATGACCGCGGTTACTGTAGCATGACCGCGGTCACTGTGCAATGACCGCGGTCACTGTGTGATTACTGCGGTCGACAGAACGTTGTGCATCTTCCTTTTCTGGGTTTTTCATTTGATGACTGCGGTCACCAGTGTATATTTCTCGGTTGATTTTCTGGGTTTCTATCGTGATGACCGCGGTCACCAGAATGGTGTTTTTCCTGTGTTTTCTGAGTTAGCCACGCAATGACCACGGTCTCTATAGGCTGACCGCGGTCACTAGAATGAAATTTCTGGTATTCGGTGTTTTTCATCTCCATTTCTTGCGCTTCTCAGATTTGCATCACTCTTACACTCATTTAGACTTATGATACATGGTTGTCGGGTCTTTTGGCCGTTTTTGACTCTTTTATTGAGCTTGTTATTCCACTTTTGCCATTTACTAGCGACGTGGACGTCTCATACACTTTCGGGGTATTACAATCATCTGCCCAAGCCCTAAACATATCATAGTCCACATCACGAGGCTATCCCCCCGTGAGTTCCTGAATCTGAACCGGTTGGGCTGAAATTTGTGCACTGACTCTGGCTTCAGTAGATGA
This sequence comes from Tinospora cordifolia, assembly GCA_030144865.1. NCBI lineage: Eukaryota > Viridiplantae > Streptophyta > Magnoliopsida > Ranunculales > Menispermaceae > Tinospora > Tinospora cordifolia. The sequence goes on from JAJIYU010014892.1 coordinate 1,138, forward strand.
CTCATGGATACTCATGATTGAAGCAAAATCAAACATCATCCACTCATGAGACATATGTCTCGCCATGTATACAGTCCCGATCTGTTTCCTACTCAAAACATCAACCACTACATTAGCTTTTCCAAGGTGGTACACAATAGTGAAATCATAATCCTTTAACAGCTCCATCCATCATCTCTGTCTCATGTTCAGATCCTTCTGTAAGAACAAATACCTGAGGCTCTTATGATCTGAATAGAGCGTGAAATTCTCGCCATAAAGGTAATGCCGCCAGATCTTACGTGCGAATACTACTGCTGCAAGCTATAAGTCATGTACATGGTAGTTCCTCTCATGATCCTTCAACTATCGAGAGGCAAAAGCTACTACCCTATTAGGTTGCATCAATACATGGACCAAGCCTATCTGTGATGCATCAGTATATATGGTCAGCTTTTGGCCAGGCTCTGGCAACACTAGTACTGGAGTCGATGTAAATCTCCGCTTAAGCTTAAGAAAAGCCTCCTCGCACCTATCAGTCCATACAAAAGGGGTATCCTTCTTGGTTAGCTTTGTTGTTGGAGCTGTAATCATCGAGAAGTTCTAGACGAAACGGCGATAATAGCCTGCTAAACCCAAGAAGTTACGGATATCGGTCACTATGGTAGGTTTCGGCCACCTAATAACCGCCTCAACCTTAGCGGGGTCCACAGAGATACCCTCAGTTCTAACCACATGACCCAAAAATTAGACCTTTAATAGCCAAAATTCATACTTGCTGAACTTAGCATATAATCGATGTTCTCTCAAAGTCTGCAGTGCGATCCTCAAGTGTTCGGCATGCTCCTCGTGAAACCTTGAATAGATCAAGATGTCATCGATGAAGATAATCACAAAAATGTCAAAGTATGGCCGAAACACTCTCTACATGAGGTCCATAAACATAGCTGGGGCGTTTGTCATGCCAAACGACATAACCAAGAACTCATAGTGCCCATATCTAGTGCAGAACGCAATCTTTGGCACATGTTCCTCCCTAACTCTGAGCTAATGGTACCTAGATCTCGAATCAATCTTTGAAAAAACCTTGACACCTCTAAACTGGTCAAACAAGTCATTGATACGTGGGAGGGGATACTCGTTCTTGATCATCACCTTGTTCAGCTGCCGGTAGTCAATACATAGGCGGAGGTTCCTGTCTTTCTTCTTCACAAATAATACCAGAGCACCCCAAGGTGACACATTGGGAAAATAAAGTCCTTACTCAACAACTCCTCCAGCTGGACCTTGAATTCTTACAATTCCTTAGGCACCATGCGGTAAGGAGGAATTGATACAGGTCGTGTCCCTAGAATGATCTCGATAATAAAGTCGATCTCTTGCTTAGGGGGCAAGCTAGGCAAATCTTTAGGGAGCACGTCAGGAAAATCTCTGACAACTGGAATCTCATCAGTAGATGGTTGTGTAGGTGCCTCATCTATGGTCGTCAAACCAGCTAGAGTATCAATCTCATTCTGCATCACCAATCGACCCTGAACATTCTACCTATCAAAAGCTCTTACCTGGAAGACAATAGTGGGTTGGCCTGGAATCTGAAACACAACCCTCTTGGTAAAGCAGTCAATATATGCATGGTATGCAGCCAACCAGTCCATACCAAATATGACATCAAACTCAAGAAACTCCAACACTCGAAGGCCTAATATAGTCTCAAAATCTCTTAGCTTAAATACACATTTCTCACAGATCATGTTGGGGTAGATGCGTTCCCCAGCAGCAGTGCTCAACATCAACCGAGTAGGAGCCCTAACTGGTCTAAGTCCCAATCTGTCTATGACACATCCAAAATGAAGGACAAAGTAAAACCGACATCAATTAATACATAAACAGATGAATCACAAAGCGAGATGGTACTTTCCACCAAGGTCCTCGATGAATCAAGGTCAGGCTGAGTGATGGCCTGTGCTCTATCTCTAATGACTGGGGCAGAAGAACTAGGACTACCAATAAGAGTCGGACACTCAGCCCTCCTATGTCCAACCTGTCCACACTGATAGCATGTAAAGGGCGGTCTTTGTCCTCCCTGATAGCTCTGACTCTGGCTATGGCTTCTACCTCGGGTCCTAGAAAATGTGCTTTACTGCGTTGTAGATTGCTGTGACTGGATAAGAATAGCTGCAAGTGTGACTGCCATTGAAATAGCCTGACTAGATGTAGCGCTCGACTGTCCCTCATAACACTTCCTCTTCTTCTGCCTCTGCTGACAACCACGACCCCGATAACCTCCGGGCCCACCTCTATGTGACGACTGAGTCTGCGATATGGCCTGCTATTGTGGCTGTGGCTGCGGGGTACTGCCAAATACTATTGAAATCTCAGGGCGCTCATTTAATCCATCCATTTTATACCGCAGGGCTTCCCCCTGGACCTCCTCTAAGGTCTGGGCCCTAGATGTGAAAGTCGCCTGCCTGATGGTGACCCTCAGCCCTCGCCAATAGAATCCAACTTTCTTTCTCTGCTCAGCAATCAGTCCAGGTGTATAAGCTTCCAACTATAGGAATCGATGTGTATACTCTAGCATGATTATGGTCTCCTGTCGAAGGCTCAGAAACTTTACTTTCTTACATTCCCTCTTAGTCTCGGGAACATAAGCCTCTAGAAACAGCTCTCTAAACCTAGCCCATGAAATGATTGGGCCCACAATGCTCTTGGTAGAATGCCACCACATAGTAACTTCACTCTCTAACATATGGGTTGAAAACAACACCTGATCTGCCTCTGATACTTTCAAGATCTTGGTGTTCTTTTCCATATTTAGTAACCAGTCCTCTGCCGCCTCTAACCTAATGCTGCCTCTGAACCTCTCAAGGCGCAAATCCATAAAGCTCTTGAGGAGCTGAGCATGAGCTTTCTCATCTCCTTATCTATCCTAGGCTAGGTTTGCTGGTACTACTACCGACCCAACTGGTGGCTCAGGTGGAGTAGGCTGCACTACTGGCTCGACTCTCTACCTGTCAGCCTCCAATTGATCTAGCGTCTCCATCAGTACGACAGTCTGGGCCTGAGCAGCCTCGTTAGAGGCCTTAATCACTGCCTCGAGTCCTGTGTCTGGTCCTACTCGGGCTGAATAGGAGGGGGTAGTGGTGGTGTCGGCTACCTAGGCTCGAGCGGTGGTCTGCCCCGCCTAGGTGGTGCTCTACCTCGCCGAGGTGGCATGTCTATTTGCAATTCAAATTGGATTGTTGGTTATTTATATATTCAAAATAGACTCAATCCTAAAAGTCTGCTAGCATTGTATGTTCTGTCCAAAGTACGTTTCATGATTGCTAGTCTTATCTTCTTCATTCGATGATTCGCTTACTTTCGCAATCATTCTAATATTGTCAAGGTTCTTCACTTATTAATGTTTTCTTGTTCCTTTGAACCTAGGGCTCTGATACCAAGTCTTTTCAGGACCCCTTCTCTAAGCTAACGGTAACCCGACCGGCACAGTGGTCCGACGAACTCATTCACCACGTCGAGTTTGCCCAACCACTGTTAAGCCCTTTCCCAATCTCATAGAATAGACGATATCAGAATAATTGGAACACTTAAAAGTGAAAGTAAGCAACATACAAAAGAGAAAACATTTCATTACATATCTATCTTGTCCAAAATAAAAAATTGACCATTTACACATGTATAAGGAATGACCAACCTCTATATCAAAGACCAAAAAGAAAGGGGACATGAATCGTCAGGGAGCTAGGCGATCACTATGCCTTTCCCTTTATCAGCCACCGAAGAACTTGAAATAGTAATAGAGTAGTGAGCCTAAAATCAACGTGGCTCAGTGAGTAGAAAGTCCAGCGTGTCAACCATAACCAATACTCCAAAACAATGCATGTATGCATGAGCAACATAAATAATGTAAAATCTGAATGCATGACATAGTACAAAACAATTATAAATGATGCAACCATTACAAAAACATTTCAAATCCATGCAAGTTAAAAACGTATACAGGCTAGGGTTAACTCAAAAAACCCAACCTACCCAACCAATGGTCATCGCTCAAGTGGGTCCTGAGTCAGGCGTACTGGCCACTTGAGTGGGTCATAAGCTAGGCGTATTCTGCGAATACCCTAACCCAGCGCTCGATCCTCATGTGCCATGACTCGAACGAGTTCGTTGGCTAGGCGCACTGATCATATGCCCTAACCCCTGGTGCTCGAACCTCGAGTCTAATCTCAATCACATCAAATACCCTGACCCCGACGTTCGACCCTCGAGCCTATGGTCTCACTAGCCGTGTACATCTACATATCTCAAAACCAATCAGATGTATTTAAATCTCGTGAAACAATTTAAACCATGTCATTTCACATATATTTTATGCAAGGAATACAAGTCACAGAAAACACAAGAATCAAACTACTCACCTTGGGTCTTGTGCACCAATGTTCTATTGACAACCGACCCAATCCAATAGTGTTCACTCGAATCTGCATCAATTAAACTCAATCTCAGTTCTATGCATATAGTGGCCTAATATTTAATCTCATTGTCCCTACTCAGTTTCGATCAACCCAATCGTTTCAGTCAATGTTCAAACAATCGGTCAAACTTGGTCAACTCTGGTCAATGTGGTCAACCTAGTCACTCTTGGTCAATTTGTGCCCAAATTGGATCAAAATAGGTCAACTAGGTCAAAATTGGGTCATTTGGGTAAAAATCCCCAAATCCCAACACTTAGCCAAATTTTGAGTTCTTTGCTCTCTTGCGCAGCGAACTTGCCTATTTTTTTGATTAATTAGTAAGTCTGATTTATGCAAACCTTTCTATATTTCATCTACACTGCCTAAACCTTTACCAAAATTTTATTTCATGATTTTTGGACACCATTTAACAGGGTTTCTAAGTGCATTAACAGAGACTGTGAAATCCTGTATACCCTGTGACAGGCAGTTAAATGGTGCCTCAATTGACCCTCCTACTGAATTCAGGTTTTGCTGAAATTTTGTACACACTATCCTAACATTTCTAGAGACCTCTCAACTTACCACATCTGGTTAGTCAATTAACCTCTTACTTTTCTATCCAGTCACATAAATTTTTCTGGGTTCATAATTTCTATCATCGTTCTAATGTTCATTCACCCATTAAACCACAAATCCATGGGCCATTTCTTGTGTCTGTCAAGCATGTAGGTCATATAACATTCATTCATCAAGAATATCTTGAATTAGTGACATGCAACGCTAAATCATGCCCAACATTTCATCAACTCATCAGCTGTATTTTAAAAGAACTCAAAATTTTTTTTTAAGTCTTAGCACTTTAATTAACATGACATATTTGTAAGTGTAATAAATTATATTCACATAGGCTTATAGTTAGATCTTTTTACCTCTATGTAGTCTCTACTATGAGGTTAAAATGCCTCTGTTTTCAGTTCAAATGGATGTCTTTAGGTGTTCCAAACACAACCTCAAATCTGGACCCCTTCTCTAAGCCAATGGTAACCCGATCGGCACAGTGGTCCGACGAACTCATTCACCACGTCGAGTTTGTCCAACCACTATTAAGCCCTTTCCCAATCTCATAGAATAGATGATATCAGAATAATTGGAACACTTAAAAGTGAAAGTAAGCAACATATGAAAGAGAAAACATTTCATTACATATCTATCTTGTCCAAAATAAAAAATTGACCATTTACACATGTACAAGGAATAACCAACCTCTATATCAAAGATCAAAAAGAAAGGGGACATGAATCGTCAGGGAGCTAGGCGATCACTACGCCTTTTCCTTTATCAGCCACTGAAGAACTTGAAATAGTAATAGAGTAGTGAGCCTAAAATCAAATTGGCTCAGTGAGTAGAAAGTCCAGCGTGTCAACCATAACCAATACTCCAAAACAATGCATGTATGCATGAGCAACATAAATAATGTAAAATCTAAATGCATAACATAGTACAAAACAATTATAAATGATGCAACCATTACAAAAACATTTCAAATCCATGCTAGTTAAAAACGTATACAGGCTAGGGTTAACTCAACAAACGCAATCTACCCAACCAATGGTCATCGCTCAAGCGGGTCCTGAGTCAGGCGTACTGGCCACTCGAGTGGGTCGTAAGCTAGGTGTATTCTGTGAATACCCTAACCCAACGCTCGATCTTCAAGTGCCATGACTCGAACGAGTTCGCTGGCTAGGTGCACTGATCATATGCCCTAACCCTTGGCGCTCGAACCTCGAGTCTAATCTCAATCACATCAAGTATCCTGACCCTGACATCGGCCCTCGAGCATATGGTCTCACTAGCCGTGTACATCTACATGTCTCAAAACCAATCAGATGTATCTAAATCTCGTGAAACAATTTAAACCATGTCATTTCACACAAGTTTTATGCAAGGAATATAAGTCAAAGAAAACACCTGAATCAAACTACTTACCTCAGGTCCTGCGCACTGATGTCCCGTCGACAACCGACCCAATCCCGTAGTGCTCACTCGAATCTGCATCAATTAAACTCAATCTCAGTTCTATCCATACAGTGGCCTAATCTTTAATCTCACTGTCTCTACTCAGTTTCGATCAACCCAATCGTCTCAGTCAATGTTCGAACAATCGGTCAAACTTGGTCAACTCTGGTCAATGTGGTCAACCTAGTCACTCTTGGTCAATTTGTGCCCAAATTGGATCAAAATAGGTCAACTGGGTCAAAATTGGGTCATTTGGATAAAAATCCCCAAATCCCAACACTTAGCCAAATTTTGAGTTCTTTGCTCTTTTGCGCAGCGAACTTGCCTATTTTTTCGATCAATTAGTAAGTCTGATTTATGCAAACCTTTCTAGATTTCATCTACACTGCGTAAACCTTTACCAAAATTTTATTTCATGATTTTTGGACACCATTTACCAGGGTTTCTAAGTGCATTAACAGAGACTGTGAAATCCTGTATACCCTGTGACAGGTAGTTAAATGGTGCCTCAATTGACCCTCCTACTGAATTCAGGTTTTGCTGAAATTTTGTACACACTATCCTGACATATCTAGAGACATCTCAACTAAATTTCAACTCAATTTAACCACATCTGGTCAGTCAATTAACCTCTTACTTTTCTGTCTAGTCACATACATTTTTCTGGGTTCATAATTTCTATCTTCGTTCTAGTGTTCATTCACCATTAAACCATAAATCCATGGGCCATTTCTTGTGTCTTTCAAGCATGTAGGTCATATAACATTCATTCATCAAGAATATCTTGAATTAGTGACATGTAACGCTAAATCATGCACGACATTTCATCAACTCATCAGCTGTATTTTAAAAGAACTCAAGAAATTTTTTTAAGTCCTAACACTTTAACTAACATGACATATTTGTAAATGTAATAAATTATATTCACATAGGCTAATGGTTAGATTTTTTTACCTCTCTGTAGTCTCTACTATGAGGTTAAAATGCCTTTGTTTTCAGTTCAAATGGATGTCTTTAGGTGCTCCAAACACAACCTCAAATCTGGTCCCAACGCCTGATTTTTGTTAGCATTGTCGTAACAGTGAATCAAACAGTCAATGCCAGTGACTTATAAAACGTATTTAAAGTTCTAGTATCTAGTTTTCACCACTTGAATATGTTAATACACGTAATAAGGGGTAAAATAAAGGGTCCTACCTCAGGGATGAACCTGTAGTGGTTCAGGTGTGAGCCCCTTAAAGTTGCTCCAACATAGTTTCTGTCACACTGATGTAACCAACTTTAACAACTTGGAAAACATGTGTAAGGTTTCATTTTTCGTTTTCTATCAGTTGGAGGTTGAAGTACACATGAAAAGGAAGAAAATGAATAGTTTTACCTCCAAAATGAACCCGGATGTGTCTTGAACCAGCTATTTGAAAATCAGATCAGCTCATGGTTTTAGTTTCTGGGCTTGAAACATGGCGAATAACACCTCTTCTCAGTTGTTTTCGTCTCAGATGATTGTGTACTTTGGCAAGAGGCTTGGGGGTTATTTGAGAGGGTTACAAGAGCTTCGAAATGAGCCAAATTTCAGCGAAATTGGTTAAGAAATGAAGGAGATACAGGCTTTGGAAGATGAGAGCAGAAGTTGGAAATCTGAATTTTTAGCTCAAGTGTAGTTTTTGTTGCATGGAGGGGGTGCTTGCATGACAAAATAAGGTACCACGTGGCCCTTGAGCTACCATGCAACACTACCAGCTGCCATCACTAATTGGTTTGCTCAAGAGTTGGGATGAGATGGCCAAAACTATGGGTTCAAAACCATAGATTCTCATGGTTTCTTGCTGAAAATTGCCCAAAAATCTATAAAAATCCGAACAAAAAATCACACAAAACAACAAATAAAAAGGGGGATTGCATGTTTGGGCATGTGGGCCGGCCAACCCAATCAGGCCAGCCTGCGTGTTGGGCCCGGGTGCTAGGCGCCTAGACTGCTCATCCGGCTCGTGTGGGTTGGGCTTTCGACCCAAGGGGGGGCCTGGGCCAGCCCGGGCCTTGCGCCTGGGTCTGCCCAAGCCTGACCACACCTTCTCTTTTTTTTCTTTTTCTTTTTGTATTTCCTCTTTTTCCTTGTATATACTTCCATATATATCCGAATTTTATTTTTTTTCTAAAATTACTAAAAATCATTAATTTATCATTTCTCATAAAAAACTTTCAATTATATATCATTTCATTATTTATACAATTATTTTTCCTAATAATAGAATAATCCTCCAAAAATTACATTTTTTCCCAAAAATTTCATAAATTTCTCTAAAAATTAGATAATTATTTCAAAAATTTAATAATCAATCCTAAAAATCATTTCTCTCAAAAAATCACATTTTCCTTATAATTTCATGTACTTTCTCCTCAAAATTGTATTTTTTTCTATTATTTTAGTTTTCTCCAATAAATAATTTAAAATTGAGATAAATTAAAATAAATTCATGTATTTCCATTAAAATTTTTGAAAATACATATATCGGACCTTAAAGTTTTTTGTGTATCAAAACATGGGTTGTCACAATATGATTTAATTCTCCACAGAATAAAAAATTTTACAAGAACTTGAATCACATCTAGACAAATAGAAACAGTTATATGTATATGTATATGTATTTAACATATCCTTTTCTTTTACTTGCATAACCATTTTTGCACTTCTTTCAATTTTATTATGTTTTAGTTCTTTGAAAAAAAAAATTAAATTAATTAGTGTAAATTAGTAATTTATATAATTAACCTTTTATTAAATTATTTTACTTTTTTTTACCTAGGGTGAGAATTTGTGTCATTACGTCGTAAACAACTCGTATTATAAATTAATATTACTAATATATTACAAACTCAAACCTAATTTATTTATTGATCATGTCATATTCGTGTCATGTTTAACTTAATACTTTTAATTTATATATAACTTATTTAACTTATTGTAAACAATTTGTTAATTTTTTTTTTACAAAAACTATAAACATAAATATAAAATATAAATAATTTATTAAAATAAATGTTTTTAAAAAAATAATAAAAAATTATATTATCAACATATTAATAAAAATATTAATTTTAAATTACCATATTTATCTTTAATCTTTTATCTTATCCATAATCGTATTAAACATATTATTTTTTAGTTTAACAAGTTAATCTGTTTATTATCTGAAATTTAATTATTTAATCTTATTGACATCCTGTCAGGTCACAAATTGCCACACTTACATTTTACATTAAGTTATGTTCTTTATTATAGGTTGAAACAAAATGAGACGGTCAATTTCATCATTAATTTGTCAATTAAATGTTATTTTATTAGAGATTAGTTTTGGATTAAGTTGAAACTCTTCATCTTTTCAGTTTTTTCTCTTTGTAACTACTTTCTAAATTCATTCCTTTCCATTATCTCTAAATTAATTACTTTCAACTTTTTTCAGTGTGTAAACTATCTTCAATATATAGGTTTCATATCTTATACTTTCGCTAATAGTTGGCGAGAGGGAAAAAAGATAGTGAGACATTTTTTCTGTCTTCAAATTTATATTACAGTTTCTTCACTCTTTCTACCTGCTTCAAATTGCACTGAACCCCTACTGGTTGTATTTTTTTCTTCTTACTTTATTTATTCCCTTTAATGTATTGTGTTTTTCATTAAAAAAACAATTATTATGTTTGGTTTCTTTAAATTTGTTTTCTCATTTTCTTTCATTCACAAAGTATTTACATTTTTGCTTGTTGTTTCATTAATCAAGTACATGTAAATGAACTTTAGTTTTATTCGGGGTCATATCTTATAGTGAAACTAATTTAAAGAGAGTTTTAATAATGTTCATTTTTTTATGTATCTAAAATTTTGTTTTAATGTTCTGTTATAATATATAATCTGTCTAATTCATTACATGGAATTATTAGTTGTTGATGCATGAACTTCTTCTAGAATTCATATTATATATTTATTCAATTACAAGTGTCAATAATGATCTTTATGATTATATAGTATAAATACTTAATATTTTATGTTATGCTTAGTTTTACTTAAAAAAGGCAATTTATGTCACGATGTAAAAATTTAACTTGAATACGACGCAAAGTTAATAGATATTAATTAAAGTAAGTTAAACACAAACAGACATAACCAAATTTTAAGTCATAAATATGTTAACATCCATGCCAAATTTGAAAAAAAAACATGTTTAATACAATTAAGGGCAATTGAATAAATAAATTATAAATATGCCAATATAAAATTAACTCATTTGTTAAAATGTTGATAGCACAATTTTTTTAATTTTTATTTAATTTAATTTTTAATAGATTATTTATGTTTATATGTTATTAATATTTTTTGAGGAAAATAGTTTAAAAAATTAGTTACAATAGGGTAAATATATTATAAATATGTTAAATTAAATTTGCTAATAAATGTACCTTGTTATGTTAAAAATGATCTGAGTATAAACATGTTTAAATAATGTATTAAATGTGTTATATTTAGGTTATTCATTTACTTAGTGTGTTATGTTCGGGTATACTTAATTATCATAACACAATTAAGAAATAAGTTGTGCTCAACTTTGCAATATATGTGTAATATCCACAATCCCAGATTTACAACTTGCTAACATAAATTGTCACCAATAGTTTTATCCTCCCTTTGATATCATTACTTGTTTAAATAATGTTTTAAAAAAAAAAAAAAAGAGGTCTATGGTTTGAGGTATGAAAAGATGATAATAATGAATCAACTTTAAGTTTTGTCCAAATCTATATATGTACATACGCACACGTGCGCGCACGTAGTATTGATCTAAGTTACGAAATTTTCTAAAATTTACTCTAGCTGTTCCTAAATTTACAAAATAATATTTTTTAAGTTTTACATTTTTTCCTTGAGATTTTTTGTTAAGGATCTATAAATCCAGAAAAAATCTTATTTTAAGGCCAATGTGAAAGAGATTTATATCTTATCGGGTCGAAGACAAAACTCTTCTATGCCCCTTTTGCCATTTCTCTTTCAAACAAGTTTTGGCATCACTGACTTCAACATCTATCTTTTAAAATTATATATTTCTTAATTTCTAATTAATTTCCAGATCTTGCTAGGTACTAAAATTTTTTCAACCCATTTATGACCTATTGATCTTATTAGTATCATAGGCAATTGGAAGGTGTTCCCCCTATTACTAGACTAACCTGTTGTAATAATTTTATAAACATTGAGCAAAGATATGACAAACAAATAAAGTAATCGTCGTATGTCCAAATCTGACTACTAATTTTTGTAAGGATTATAGTATAGGAAAATCCATCCAATAACCCTAATCTGTGGCTAATAAAAGCACAACTCCGATTGAAACCT
>JAJIYU010014893.1:0-12976 GCA_030144865.1 Tinospora cordifolia
ATTGCTTACTTTGGTTTTAATGATTCCAATTATTCTGATATCGTCCCATCACATGAGGTTTGCAAAGATGGCTTAACAGCGGTTGGGCGAACTCGTCTTGGTGAGAGAGTTTGGTCAGGCTGCTGTGCCGGTCGGGCCACCCTTGGCTCTGGGAAGGGGTCCCGACAACAACTATCACGTGACTGTTGTTGAAAGGTTGGACTTCTATGAACAATTATGGTTGTTAACAACGGGGCACGTTGTTGCAAGCACTCTACAACAACGTTCACATAACCGTTGTTCAAGGTTAGGGTTCTCACAATAGGCACCTGTTGTCGTAATGTATCTGCAACAACATGCATCATGACCATTATTGAAAATGTTTTATGATTATTCTATTTAACAACGTGTGAATGTTGTGATGCATAGGACAATGGTCCTTGTTCGTTGTAACAGGAACTATTCCATGAACGGTTATAGTTGTTAACAATGGGCGCACGTTGTTGGAAGTATCCTACAACAATGCACATGCAACCGTTGTTCAAGGTTAGACTTTCCACAATGGCCACCCGTTGTCATAACGTATCTACAATAACATGCATCATAACCATTGTTGCATATGTGCTAAAGATTGTTGTCTTTAACAATGTGCGAACATTGTTGTAAACTCAATTTAGGACCAATATACAATGCATTACGACAACATGCATGTGACCGTTGTTAAAAGTAGTTGAGTGTTCAACAACACTTGGATCGACAACATCACCTCGAACATTGTGGTATGGGTATGACAATGAACATTGCATGTTGTTTTAGGTGTCATTTTCTTGTGTTGTTCTCTCCTTGAGTGAAAAAAAACAGGATGAAGACTTGAGAAGGCTCAAAGTACTAAGATCAAAAGGATTTAAGTGTTAATACTCATACTCTTTAGTATTATTTTAATTCTAAATATAAAACATGATTGGTTGTTTACATTTATTGAATGTTTAAAAGCTTGCTAAGGATATGTTTGACAGTTATGCAGATGATTGCTTGTTTTTTATAGAGTTGATAACATGCTATGTGATTTATGAATATCAAATACTATTTAGAAGATATGTTATATGTGCATTGTGAAGCTTATTAAAATGTGTTGAATGTTATATGATACTGTGAGTATGCTAGTGGTCACTAAATAAAGATAATTAAGAGATTTAACCACGTATCGGTATGGTGATGTTGACACTGTGGCAGTGGTCTAGTGTCATCTTGGGTGTTTCCAACACAAGGCAGGTCTTAATACTATTGTGGCAATAGTAAGATGGGACTGATAGTCAAGTTGAAACTTTACTCTTAAGATAGGGTCATGAATAGATAACTGGCCTGTGGGTCTTACTTTCGATATTTTGGGCCTAATGGGAGATACCGAGAAAGGTTATTTGGGTCTTAGCATCAATTCAAAAAAATTGAACTGTTGAATCGCATCATGTTTGATGAGTGTTTACATGTTTTATACTTTTGACTCTAATAATGTCTGAGATGTATTGTGTATGATCCACTCGGCTCTTGAGCTCACCCAACTCATTCTTTTTTGGGTAATCATTAAAGATACTTGTAATGAGAAGTAATGTGAAAATAGTCATCAGTAGTAATATGCCTCTCAGTTGAGGACGTTGTAGGAAATGAACTTTATTTTCTATTTTCCTATAGTAGGACAAGTGATCCACCATGTTTAGCTTTGTTTATCAGTTGGAGGTCAGCCGTTGGGCCAGATATTAGTTATTGAAACTCGGTCATGGGGCTTACAAATTTGTTCTCAATTTTGGTATTAAATTAAAGTCCTTTTCAATTATTATATGATCTCAAGGTTATTGTTGATTTGTTTCTAAGCCAGTTTATGTATGTACTTTGGGATATGGCTTGGTGCAATCAGGAGATGAGATAATTAATACGAGAAATAGTAATATTTCAATTATCGAATAGATAGCAAGAGTGATTGCATACGAATGTAATTATGTCTCAAGTACGAGACAAATACGCCGCCATTGACGAATCCTAAAGGTTCAGGAGCAGGGGTTTTACATAATATTTCTTGGATTTTTATCATGCAACTTATTTTTGTATTTGTATTTCATTTTTTATTAAGTCTAAAAATCACTCTTTTCTTCAATTATTAATGATTTAGTTCTCTAAACTTATTCAAACATGCAGTAAATCATGTAAAAAGAAAAACAGAATTTTTTTTTTTAATTTTTTTCTCACATTCAAAAACACATGTTTTTGCATCCAAAAAATTATTATTTCATGATTTTATTAATCTACACCATGTTAAATTGTAAAACACATACTACATGTTATCATAAAGTCCATATCATGATGAAATCCCTAACTTTCATATGTAAAAACTAAAAGGTTTGATTCTTGACATCTACCCATGTCTAAATCAGAGGAAAGCATATGATTCTACTCTATTCAAACAATAGAACAAAATATAGTTTTAACAAATCTCGTTCCAACACTTTACCCCTTGTTTGTTCAATTTCTCCATAGATTGATTCTCTTTTGTAAGAGGGCCTCTTTCTCTAAACTGTATGGATGAAAGGTCCAAGGTGACAAAATTCCTTCCATGCCAACCATTCAACAAGAAGGAAAAAAAAAGAGTGAAAATCAAATGTTGGGATTTGACCTTATCTCTATTCTTTTGTCGGATCTTTGATCTTTGGGAACACACCTTTTCTTTTTCTTCTTCTTTTCTTTCTTGTTCTTCCTTTGTGTTGGTGCGTTTTGGAAAGAAACCCTAGGGAGGACGACCTTGAGAGAATGAAAGACTCTAGAGGTTAGCTAGGGTGAGATCCAAGAGGATATATATGTGGTTTAGGGTAACAAGAGGAGAGAATGAAGGTTTTTGGAAAGTAATTTTTAGGTAAGGATCAGATCTTATTTGGCTTTTGTTTCTAATTTGTATTTCAATTTTAAATTCAAACTCAAATATTTAGGTGTCATTTCCTTGAGTATACAGTATCCCTAAGTTATCTATTAATTAGCTTCCAGGCCCACACAGTGCATACATGTCAGTCTTCAATTATTTCAATTACTAGACCCACTACTTATACCATAAGCTTTTGTTTTAATCCTTAATTTAGATCATTTTATTTTAATGGCATTTCTCATCATTTGGGTGCTCATTTAAGTGGTTATTAGTAAAACAATTATTCATAAATTTTTGCGTATTTATTTCCTAATATTTTATAAATAAATTTGTATTAGGCCCTAAATTTCTATATGAACATATTCTTTAATTCACAAAAATTTTATTGATTTAGTTATTGTCATTTTCTACATTATTTTCTAGATATTTTATTTTGTTCTATTTTATATAAATAATTTTCCTATTTCTTTTATAATGGTACAGACGTCTGGTCTTAGGTGAAATGACCGTTTTGCCCTCTGGTGGCAAAATTATTAATTTACCCCCAATTGGTCCAATTAACCTTTTATACTGACAACCATTCATTATTTTATACAGTGTAGATCTATAGTTTATTTTTTCATGTGAATTGACCATTTTACCCTTGGATGTCAAAATTATTGTTTCACCCTTAGGTGGCAAAATTGCCAATTTATCCCTAGGTATTTAATTTGTTTTAGCACTTTAATGAACTCATTTATAATTTTATATATTTCCATTCTTAAAAATTTGAGAATCTTTTAGGGTATTATAATTTGCACTAAGAAACCATCTATTAACCGAAGCAAAGATGATTCAAAAGAAAAGGAAAGAAACAAATAAAAACATCTATCCATCCCCACTAAAAAGGTCATGGGCTTATGGTGAAAAATCCTCAAAATCATAGATTGCTACACTAGCTAGGAGAGCATGTTGTGTCTGCCCAAAAACTACTATTTTCAACTTGAAAGACACCTCAAAAACAGTCATGAACAACCAACAAAAAGCCCGTCAAAATCATCCCCCAAGGACATACCACTTGTTGTGTGTTCCACCACAGAAAAGGTCACGCGTGAAGACTATCCATACTATTTTCTTGAGGAGTAACAAGCTTCTTTCTAACTTGCATTTCTTTTTTTCATGCATTTGTAACACTAGAACACCATAACACAAATAGGAAGGAAGGAAAGAAGATGGCCAAAGAGAAGAGTTTAAGCTAAGGCTTGAAGCTTTAGGGTAAAACCCTAAAATCCCTAGCTATATAGCACGCACCATGTGCACCAACACATGACCGGCCATGGGGTAGAATTAAAACTTGGTTTTCAACATGAGAACCATCCTGTTTTAGCACAACTTGTGATAACCCAATTAGGACTTATTGTCGTTGTCATCATTCGAGGGCCCACAGAACCCCCCTCAGGACACTCTAGGCTAGGTGTTCACTCGTAGGTATTATCCCTTCCCCTAGAGGTTTTATTTTGCCTTTGCGGAGATTTGATCTCAAAACCCTGGGGGTTAAGTACTTAACCCTAGGGTCTTGAAATCGAATCTCCGCGGAGGCGAAATAAAACCCCTAGGGGAGGGGACAATACCTGTAAGTGAACACCTAACCCAGAGTGCCCTAAGGGGGGGGGGTTCTGGGGGCCCATGCCCATATGATGGCAACATTAATAAGTCTTGAGGGGGGTTGTCACACAATTAGATGAGGGAAATAATGACCATACACCTTGTGTGCATGAACAAATAGGCTTGATAAGCGGAAAACATCATAAATTGAATGTTCTAGGTGTACTTCACGCATATCCTTAGAACTGAAAGTTGCAGCCCTTGTGACCATATAAAAGACACTTTCAAACCACTTGAAAAGGGGTTGGAAATAGGAAAAAAGGGTTGAATATGAAATTCAAGAGTATGGCCTTGTAGGACACCTCGTGAGCGTGGAAACGTGTAGGGAAATATGGGAAAAGGGCATAGTTTGTGTGCAACTAAGGGCTGAACATGTTTAGCCATTATATTGGTAGAAAATCCTAATATTAACCCTGAAAATACTTCAAAACCATAACACTTGGGTTAGGGAAGAATGCTCAAAAGAAGGGGTGAAAAAGGCTTCACATAAATTGGGAAAGCATATACACATTGCATGACAATTTGTGTACTAAAATTATGACAAGTATAGCCCTCATACCAACCCTAAAATGGCGTCTAAAAGAGTGTCTAATAGTTTTGGAAAGGATAAGTGAGACTAAGGTCAACCAAGCTCAAATACAAAAATCGAATCCAATAGAGTCACGTAGCCATAAGAAAACAGGCAACAATGAGTTAAACATTTAATGCTAAGTAAATATCCTTAATTATCCTAGGAACTCACTTATTCCAACTAAGAAATGATTTTATTAGTAATATACTTACATGATTAGGTTCATAGTTAAAGGATTGACACATACAACGAGATCAAGAGATGATTGAGGTGGAGATGAATCCCTACTCATTCGTATTATCTTAGTTTTCAATAATGAATGTGAGTAGGTTTTTGCATATCCAAGTAAACTATTAGGTTTGTGCTTGTGTGTCATCTATCTATGTGATCCTGAATGATCATATCATTCATTATGACCATGCTAGAGTAAATATACTAAAATTCATCATGCCTCCTATTCACCATGTGTTGTCTGTTTTATTGTGCTATTTGCATCATATTTTATTTTCCATGCATGATGATTATTCTATCCTCTCACTATTGCCATGTTGACTTCATGGTTAACATCTTAATGATATATGAGAGTCTATGCCCTAGGAGTAAGTTTTCTTTCAAATTGTCCCAAAAAAGGAAATTCCATTAAGATGTTAACCATGCACTACCATGGCATATCCATATTTGATCTTTGTGGTTATTGCCCTTAGATAACTAGGCTCAGCATGGTAGATCTATATTTGAGCACCATCGAAAGATACCCAAGTTATGTAGGTTGAGTCTTAGGATTATATACTGGTATAACACAACTTCTTCGAATGATCATTACCTTGACCTTAATCAAGGTTTACTAACAAACATGATCGCTACCTTAAGAAGCATCTATGGTAGTTGATGCCTTCATGGGGAAGGTGCCCTTGAAGGTTGATGCTTACCCTATGAGGGATTCTACGACTAAATCTTGAGTCGCGAGTTGTATCATCTAAGAAAGTTGAATGTTGAGGATAGTCCTCTTAGTCTTAATACCAACATTAAATAATAAAACATTTGAAACATCTAATATTTTAAAATGATTGCACATTTGTTATCTTAACTAAGATATTGCGTGTGATGTGCTCAAGATGATCCACTGGGCTCCTTTGAGCTCACCCCTTCTCTTGTATTTTCAGGTACTTATTAATTAGTACCCACTCGAGTAAAGCTCTTAATGAGTTTGGAAGCTGAGCTCATTGATGGGATTACATGAGGATCTCAACTTAGGATTGGTCGATGGGCTTTAGAATTTCATTTCAATGTTCAGCCATTTTACCATGTCAGTTAATTTTGTGTTGGTCAAGAGATCCAACTCACTTTTTACTTTGACTCTTTTAAAATGTTTTTATCTTGTTTTATATTAATTATGTCTTACGTGCATTTGTCTTGCTAACTACATGATTTTGTTGTTTGGGACCTTAGTTAGTAATTTGATCTTCGACTATGTACTTGGAGACCATGATGTGATAATTCTTAAAAAGTCTAATTATACATGTAATTGCCTCATAATGGCTTATTGAAATATACTCAATTTGATATCATGGTTAGGGGAATGAGGTTTGAGATCATATTTCTAAGTTAATTTGATAATGTAATATCCCATCTCTCAATTAAACCTATTTTGTAAAATAAAAGTATTTTAATATTAAATGTTGACACTCAAGAAAATTTTTGTAATTTGGCCCCAGTACATAAGTTATTGGATGGTAGGTGTTACATAAACCCACCTCCTCTAGAGAAAGCCTACATAGAAGAAAAAACTGAGTAGTGAGACCACAAAGGTACTAATAACTACCTCAAAATCTAACTACCAAGTGAAAGCACTAGCTTATCACCTAAGGAAAAGTTCAAGAGAAGAAAATTTTCATGTTGTCTTTCCACCTCCTCAAATCAAAAGACATGCCAAAGCATTAATGATTTTACTTAAGTTGAAGACCTCCCTATTCTTCCTCCTCTAAATCGTTGGGACTTCCTAAGTGTTCGCAACAAATTACAATAGATTGAAGACCAATTGATTATGCTTCAAACATAAGAAAAACAGAAGAAAGGACAAAACCAATACCTAGCAACAAGAGGGCAAAGGACACCCCTACCTCTTCTATGCAATTATTAGAGATAAAAATCCATGAAGCCTTCCATTCTTTATTTGTAGTTTGTTTATTAATGATCCTAGGAGAATGTTGATCTAGATACAATCAATTTTGGTGCAACAACAAGCCTTGTAGTTCGGATGAAGCTAAGTATTGTGGGCAAGGTCAAACTCCTTCAAAATAAAGCTTGGTCACGCTTTCTTCAACTAGAGGATCATGCAACTTTTAATTGTTCACCATGCACTTAGGTTGGGTTATCAATGCTCAAGGTTCACACCAATTAACATGTCAAAGATGGTCTTGGGGACTGATAGTTGGATACTATATATATATAAGGTCCTTGCATACATCACCACCATACCCCTTGGAGAATCGCTCAACTTATCCCTTGGCACTTTCAAATACGATGGAGTTCAAAAGCTTCAAAAATTTTCATAAAAGCTTCAAGTTGTCCATTACAAGCTGGAGGGGTAATAGTCAATTGCAAGCTCATTAACACTAGATTTGCTAACTTTTTATTCTCTTGTTCTTCTTTTTTTTTCATCCTCCTTGCCTCCTTCCTTAGAAGAATCCTCAAAGGAATTGAAGCTCAAGGACTCAAATTCCATCGGGGCAACTTACATCATTATCATCATCATCATTCACATTGTCTTCATCATCATGTAAATGACTTATGCGTAATGTGCTTGACGATTGGCCAAAAATACTCAACGTAGTCATAGGGATGGAAGCTCTGACAAGTTAGGACATGAACATTTCTACACCATTGAAAGAATTGACTTGGTCTTCCCTTGTCTAGTTGGCTCGCCTATTATTTACAATGGGCACTTTTCTTAGAGGTCTTTATGGCAACGACTCTAGCTTCCATAAGTTTTCCCTTGATCACCACATGAAGATTTTAGTAGAGCAACCTTCTTCTGAAGATTCTAAATCCAATGAGAATGTTTTCTAGGTACTTGATTATCTCTTCCTTAATCTATACATGCATGAAACTAAAACCATTTGTAGCAAAGATAAAATGACGAGATCAAAAGGTTACCTAACTCCTAGTAGAAAGCTCCGACTTCCAACTAGACAAATGACAAAGTTGAAGAAGGAAAGTAATCCTCAAGCACTACAAGAAAAAACACTTTCAACAACATGTCAAATAAGCCGTAAAAAGTATACAATGACATGTGGTGTTATGTCATCATTCAACAAGTCGTGGTAAGCGTACAAGTATTAACGACGCACATGTAACTTTCTACGACATGTGAAATATGCCGTGAAAACGTGTTTGCATATATGTTTGAAGTTAGATAATGTGCTGTAAATTGCATTTTAACGACATATATAACAAGCCGTTATATTATCTATAACAACGTGTATAACAAGCCATTATATTATTTATAGTAACATGTAGAACAAGTCGTTATATTTTTTAGAACGACATGTAGACAAGCTGTTATATTTTTTATAATTACATGTAGAACAAGCAGTTATATTGTTTATAACGACATATAGGACAAGTCGTTATATTGTGTATAGTCTTATAATATTACAGCTTATTACACATGACGTTCAAAATGTATGTTATTTTCAACATTTTTTCTATAAATTCTTTAATAAAATTTATACCTGCTTATCCTGATCATATTACAAATAGCACGTATTAAAGAAAAATATATGACTTAATCATAAAAAAACATAAAATCTTCTAATATGCATTAGGCATATACATATGAGTTACATTTACAAAATATATGTCAAAAAACATGTTTTGCAAAAAATTATAAAGGGTTAGATAACTTTGAAAAACAAATGCTATCACCACTTGCAAAACGTATGTGTGTTGCTCCAACTTCTCTGTTGTTTTGATCTTTATACCTACAACCAAACAAAAAATATATTAAATTAGATGATCAACTACAAAAAATATAAATATAGCTAAGTACACAGTGTTGCCCATTATTACAAAACCAAATTTTAAGGTGGTTTTAACAACATTCTTTTTATATGCATCGTTAAAGATATGTTTTAACGACTTTATAAAATATATGTCGTTACAAATAAGTCGTTGAAAGTGCTTTTTCTTGTAGTGAAAGCACAAAGAAGAGCTTGAAAAATAGAAATTGGTGAGACTAGACAAATCATAGAAAAGATGAAAAAGCTTCGAAACTTTTATAATTCTTTAAGATGGATCCAAATGATTAAGGAAGTCAAGTCTACCTATAGAATTTGCTTCCATAATAGTAATAGCTTTATATTTCTACGTATGGATCCCTAGACTTGTGTTAGACAATCTAGATCAAAGGAGTAAAAAGCTCTAAGGAAAACTTGTTAAAATAGACATCTTGAGGGTTATCAATGTCCTCTCATGCCAATTATATGTAATGACTCATTTGTATTTATCTCAAGGAATCATCTTTGATATTAATCCAAGCATGCCAAATGATGTTTAATAAGGACCTCAAGTTAAACCCATGCAAGTTTGAAGGCACATCAACATCTCACGTATCAATCAACAACTCAAATCTTGAGATCATGAAGAACTTCCTATCATCCTTCATTTGAAGTGAGAGGACTTGGAGTAAATATTAGACCATCTCCTTGGTTTCATTGAGTTGTCATACACATCATTACATGAGACACCTGCCAGCCATGTCAAACCCTTAGTTAGTTCCTTAGTATTAAACCAAGGAGATCAAACGAACCTTATTATTGACGACACTGACCACATTATAAATCTGATGATGACTGAGCAAACAATATAGAAATTTTGTTATTTGCTTAACAAAGAAATGCAAGTTCAACCACATAGTTAATAAATTTGATAATATGCTCAATAACAACTACTCATTGTTGACCTAAGGTGTGGCCATATCAAGAAGTCGACATTGAAGAAACTACGAATTAGCCTAGAAGCTGTTGAACTTGAGTTGAATACACTACAGCAATTTTAGTAGTTAGTAACAAAATATACAACAATAAAATAATTTTTTTGCTATATAATACTCCTATCTAGCAATAAAAATACTACCTTTGCATTTTTATAAAAAAGGAACAACAACAACTTTTTTGTTGCATATTATCACTTATAGCAAAAAATAATAATTTTTTTTGTTACAAAAACCATTGCTTAATTTTGTTTTAGCAACGAAACA
The DNA here is from genome assembly GCA_030144865.1 of Tinospora cordifolia. Classification (NCBI taxonomy): domain Eukaryota; kingdom Viridiplantae; phylum Streptophyta; class Magnoliopsida; order Ranunculales; family Menispermaceae; genus Tinospora; species Tinospora cordifolia. Next base: position 10,363 of record JAJIYU010014893.1, read on the forward strand.
TTATTTTTGTTACTATTTATTTTATAAATAACATACCAATGAGTAAATTAAAAAAATAAAACCTCGTCTCTGCTCAATCTCTCTGTTCGCCTACTCGTCTTATTTCTCATCCCTCGACTCTCTGCTCGATCTCTCATCCCTATGTTTGTCTCTACTCCATCCTTTTTATCTCCATTTACCATTTAAAAAAGCTCCCAAACCCTAACATTTTCCTTAATTCTACCACCAAAATCCCGATCATAGACCCCTTAAGGTCGTCATTTAGCAAATTCAACAAGTTTCCAAGACATTCGTTCCTTTCAGATCATCATCAACAACATCCTATGCAACGCCCTTTCCATCCATATCTTTGTCCAACCTTAGGATTTAAACGAAGGAGAAGAAAAGGTTTGAGATGCTTTAGCTCTACCTTTACCATTTTTGGTTTTGTTTCCACCTTTGATCATTTTTTGCATCTCTGGTTGCATTTTAGTTATAAATAGAAAGAGGGAGAATAAGACCCAGTGCGTCAGAGTAGGCTAATGCAGGAAACAGGAAGATCTCATAACCAAAGATGCAGGAGCTTTTCTAGGGCTTGCATTGCAGTTGAAGGCATCTAGCATTTACCAAATTTTTGTTTCCTTCGATCTTCTCTATTTTATGTAAAACTTCTCTTTCTCACAAATTTTAAGTAAGGAATTTAAGTCAAAGATTCGAGCGAAGTTCGATCAACAATCTCATAGTGCAATGGCTACTAAAGGTTTGATTGGATCTGCTTTTGTTGTTGTTGTTGTTGTTGTTTCTATTGTTATTCTTTGTTATGTTACGTCATTTGTTTTTGTAAGAGTTGAGCAAGAGATCCATAAGAGTTACTGGATTGAGCATTTTGTGGATTTAACATTTGAGGCCCTGATGTTGGATTCAAAAGCATTTGATCTCGACAAAGAAGGAGGCTTGAAGTAATACCTATCCATTTTCTTGATTTTCTCTAGATTTAATTGCTTTTTCTTTTAATTTATTCTAAATATTTGGAGATGTTATGCCTAAATTGTATTTGTAGATGTGAACATCAATGTTAAATTGATTGAAGGATGTTTAACATCATGAATGAGCTATCATGTTGTCTACAATACTATTAAAATTTTCTCTTTGGGATGCTCTTTTATCAACCCCCTTCCCCTTTTTTTCTTCCAAAAAAAAGAAAGAAAAAGAAGAAATAGCTAATGCCATATCTACGAATACCATGTATGCTTTATAGATCAACCAACTCATTGAATAATTTATTTTTCTTGGATTTACCATGCACACAATGCTCTTACAGCAGAGGAGGTAGTAGCTGCCCTCTTTGTTTGGACTATTGCATGCCTGTTTGGTTTCTTGTGGCTTGAAAATGTACGTGAGATGTTGTTATTAATGTTCTTGCTACTATTATTTTCCTCCAGATTTTTTTTGTCTCTCTTACTTTAGATTAAGAATTTAAATAATTATTTTGACATCTAAACGAACACTTCATATTAGCTAATTATTCACAGTTTTTGGTTTTTTCTTTACTAAATTTAGTTCTCATATGATCTACCTAATTTATTCTTGCAGATTATTGTCTAGGGAAGATAATCAAACACTTACTTTAATGACTCACTTGTTCTAAAATCTTAGATGCAGATTTGTGGGACATGCAACTTGAGAGGATCCTGTGATAGAGCCTATGTGATACTAAAGGAATCTAAAGCTGTTACTTGTACTGTTGATATTATGTTTATGCTCTTGTTGTATGCACTAGATCCTCTTTTGCTTTTAGGGGGACAGAAACATCTTGATAGAGAATGGATTGAAGTATCAGCAAGGACATTGCTCTTTCAGTTGAATGAACTAAGTGAGACTCCCCATGATCCTGCACTTCCAAAGCCTACAAAGAATCCCCCAAGGGAAAAAGGAAAGAACTCCAGATGTCCATGTTCATGAGCAATTTCAAAGTGTTGAAATGAAAAGAGGTGATTGGATATGTTTCGAATAAGTTCTTAAATTGGGTTGCGTAATTAAATTGAGATTTGGTTTAATATTCTTTTCATGTTTCATTAGAAAATTTTTTTATTGATTAAATTTTGTTACAAGTGATAATCCTTATCTGATCTATTGCTTTTGTATGGATAGTAATCAATAGTGCTAAAATTGGGGGCTTGAAAAGGTCACGGTTTCGAAGGAAGGACCCTTATCTATGGTGCCATACTAGTTGTTGCCCCTCTTTTATAACCCACTATTATAGTTAACTCCCGCTAGCAAACGTGAGTAACTTATATAATTTCCAACATTTCTAGTTCACCATGTTCTCCAAGGATAACATTTGGAAACCTATGTAGCAAATCATCTGTGAATTATTCTATCTACGCTGGGTTTTGAATATTCAAACAAATATAGGCATTATTGGGTTCTGATGATTATTTATTTGTTATTTCTCCCACTTGTGCAAATTAGAACAAGGATGATAGTGATAGTCTCTAATGGCCTTGCAACATTAGACGTATAGATGTGCAATCACATAGTACTTCTTTTCTCAATATCGTTACTTTGGATACTTTTATTATGGCTTGTGACATAGGTCTACTGAAAATTCTATATACGGTTTCACATGCACGAC
>JAJIYU010014894.1:0-12981 GCA_030144865.1 Tinospora cordifolia
CTATTTTCTTATTCAAATAGAGAAACATATATTTATCCAACAATTCTATATGTCTAATATTAATCAATGTATATTCCTTTATACTTCTATGCTAACTAATTAATTGCATACTAATGACAAATATATATATATATATATATGTATTTATATATAAATATATACGTATATGTGTTTTAAACTCAAATTTCGGTTATTACGTCACTAAAATTTCAGGTATTACATTCACGAACCCTTTCACTTTGGGACAAAGGAGAACAAAGAGGATGAAGTGCAGGTGATGGAGATGTCCAATGTTCAAAATTAGGTTTTGTTACATGTTTGGGGCATCCTTGTATGACCCAAACTTTTGCCATGTGGGCATCCACATAACCTTGGTGACAATGCAAGGAGTTTTGTTGGCTAGACCCATGGGGTTCGGTTGGCGACATTGCTGAATATCTATACTATAGCCCCAAAACTAGGGACCATGCTAGTTTGATGATGGGAAAGATAGAAGAAAGAGAAGAAAGGAGGGGAAAAAAGGAGTTGGGCGGTAGGCTTGCCCATGTGCCACGTCTAGCCACACGAGCTGCGAGGCCCATGCACTTGTCTGCTCCGCAGAGGCCTCTTGGCCAGTGCCCTCTTGCAGCCAACACAAGCCGAGGCTCGTGCTTTTGGGCTCAGAGACCTATTCCACTCTTTTTTTTTTCTTTTGTTTTTTGTCGTTTATTTTCTCTTTCCTTTGTTCTTCTTTTTTCTTCTCTTTTTTCTCTTCCTTGTTTTTCTTTTGTTATATATATATATATGTATATATATATATATATTTATTTTATTATCTTTCATTTATTATTAATATTTATAAATTTAGCTTAAAATTTGTTTTGTTAATTATTGAAAAATATAATTGAACATATGAAATTGATTACGACAAACTGAGGGCTGTCACGATTTATAAAAAAATTATAGTACCAAAAAAATAAAAAGTTAAAACAAATGTGACACTAATTTTGGTCAAAGTTGAAGATCAAATTTACATTAAAATAACTCTATAGTTATGTTTTAGAAAAAGTACCAAAGGATAAAATATTGTTGGCAATAATATTAATTGAACCGAACCCAAAGTTGTCTTGGTTCGGTGGGGTAGATCGGGCGGTTGGGTTCCGCCAGTAGACCGTCGAACTCCTTAAATCATTCCAGTTTAATCTAACCTCGCATTTGATCTAACCTCCTCTTCAAGTAAAGTTCCTCTCTCTCGCTCTCGCTCTTGTCGCATTCCTCCATTCATCCCACTGCAAACATGCCTACAGGTCAGAAATCTGTATATTGTTCTATTCATTTATTACTATTTGTTTTTCTATGGTTTCCCAACGACGCTGGAATGGAGGGATTTTTTTTTTTTTTTGATGTTCTGTATCGTCTCTGCGATTTCAGACCCGAATAGCTTTTGTTCCTTCTTTCAGTTTGATGTGACTTTGTTTTGTTAAACTTAGAATTTTCTGTTATTGGAGCTTGATTTATTAATGATCTTGTTGAATGCTAGATTCGGGGTTGTCTCTGCTACTGTGTTTTCATCATTTTTTTTAATAATTTCTTTTTGGTGGGGGAAGGGGTTAAGATATCAAGTTTCAGATTTCAATGAAGATTGTTGTCATTTTGGGACTGTCTCTGCACTTCAAAATCAAATTGCGTGCGAAGCCTTCTCCCTTTTCATAGCATCTCAGGACAAAAAGGCCTTTTTGTTGGGCAAGTAGTAATTTTACAGCATTAATTTAGCTCTGATGGACATTTAATGCTTTGAAACAAGTATTTGAGTAGGACACATGGATATATTGTTCGAATGCGCATGACAGTTTTTATTGGCACTATGATAATTGACTGGTTACTTTATGCAAAAAGATGAACATATTATGTTTTCAAATGCGCTCATGGAATTATTTTGTTGTATTGATGGAGGGAGACCCTTTAGTAGTTATATTTTGGTCCCTGTGTTATGGGAAAAAAGGAAAGTAATTTAGACTTTGGCTCACTATTATTATTACTTTAAGTGCAAGTAATTGATGGAAGTTCTTTACTTTTCAAGGTTTGTTTTTTTTTGTAAACTATGCCTTGGCCTTGTTTATTCAAGTTAGCATATGAATAGTTGCATATGAAGATTTGTATATTGTCTATGTGCAATAGAAAAGCTGATGTGTGGAAGAACTTTGTTGGTCTCTAATAGAACACTGGAGAATTGAGGATAATGCTGTTGCTTCTTATTAACTATAACCATGTAACTCTAAAGGAAAAATTGGCTCCAACAACTGATTTGAAAATGTCTGTGCTTTTATTGGTTAGAAAATTTAATGTTCTGTAATCGATATTCTTTCTTGTGACATTGATGGTGGTGAACGAAGATCTGGTTAAGGAGGGTGATTTCTGTTTCCTTTCTTTTTTTTTTAATGGGAAATGAAATGTAATTTTAAGTGAAGGGTCAAAGGCTTTGAAATGAAGAAAGTAAGAGTAATTCAAGACTACATATTAAATTGACAATTATGGTAGGTGGTTGTTTCAATTGTGATTAAAATGGATGAAAATTCTACAACAAATACAGCCAATGCATTTGTTGGAAAGGTAAAAATATTTGAAAACAATAAGTTTGGTGGCATGTGTAGAGTTGATTTCAATTGGAGTGTCATATTCTTTGAAATGTGGACAGTGCTATAGGGAAATTTTCTTAAAAAAAGTGTTTCACATTCCATAGTGACTAATGGTTTCATGACAATTTCTTTATGTTGGTAGAAGATTATTTCTTTCTGCACATGCTCAATTAAGTGTTGAGTTCTGAAGTCAACAACCCAACAAGAGATTTAAAAAAAAATGTCGAAAGATGGATGAGTGGTTGGTCATGGAAAATGTACATTAACCTTAGTTAGATTGTAATTTGTATTTAATCACTTCAATCTTTTTTAAGGAGATAGAACTACGTAATTATGATGGCTAGGCAATGGTTCAATCCCTTTTAATGATTTAGAGAAGATTCCAATGACTTTATTCTGTGTGCCATTGGAGAAAAGAATCTCGTGGTCTTTTTTTATTTTTTGGATCTATGTTTTGTATGACAGTCCCAAACTTTTAGTCTACAGAGTTTCATGTGATTAAATTTACTTTTTTTGTGGTCTTTATGCTTAATGATAAATTTCATGTTCTGAAATTTTCATTGGATTGATGAATGGTTGGTAAGGGGCTTGTGGTGGTCATGCAATCCTGATACATTGCCAATCAATGTGGATCTAGTTTGTAAGTTGTAATGTCCATTCATAATCTTCTAGTGTTCATTAAGTCTTAACTTGCTTCTTTCAGGTCCTACAAATTAAAAACTCATAAAATTTTGGAGGTTTTAGTCATTGAATTAAAAACTCATAAAATTTTGGAGGTTTTAGTCATTGAATTGTAATTTATAGAGGGTCATGGGCTAAAGAAAGCTTTGAGTATAACAAGAAAACAATTAAAAACAAGAAAACTAATTAAAAACAAGAAAACTCAATTTAATGGAAGTAAGCGACTTTGGATGCATGTCTTGTATCGAAAAATATCTAGGCTAAGTGACAATAGGAGGAGGAAATGTATTCTTATTAATTAATCTATTTTTTCAGTACTATATTATGTAGGGTCTCTATTGCTAAAACTTAGCATCCCTATATATGAATTATGATAACAAGCATGTAGTGGAAAGCCTTGGCACAATGTTGGAACTTGTTTTTGTGTGTTCTTGTGGTCATGGGTTCAATTTGTGGGAGCAACCTCTATCAATGTAAAATAAGGTCATGTACAATAGGTCCAAATGTTATATCCATCCCCTTCTTGAGACCATATGTATTGGTGGAAGCTTCATGAACCGGGTTGTGTACAATTTAATGCCAATGGGTATATGCTTGACTGAATTGAGTATAATTTTAAGTTGGAATATGATAGGAACCCAAATTGGAAGATCAAAATTTGTGTTAAGAAATTGGATGTAATAGTAATAAAAAAGATAACTGGCTAATTCAAGAGGGCTAAACTCTTCAAATACAATTCACTAATCAATGGAAAATGATCCTCTCTTATAATCACTCAACATTATTTGTACCCAAATTACTAACTAATGTAACACCTCTGTTTTTTTTTTCGAATATTATTTTTTTAAAAATAAATAGGTGAATAACATAATAAATATTGATTAATAATGACAAAAATTAAAACAATTTTTTTTTTCAAAAGTTTAAGAAAAATTTTGACAAAAATTTATTTTCAAAACACTTTAATAGTGAATAATTAATACTTGAAAATATTTTTCCAAATATCTGGCTCCATGATGTTATTTTATATCAACATACAAACTAAATTTCATAAGATTGTTAACAATATTTCAAGGAAATGCATTGCACTAGTAAAATCAAAAGTATAATAAGTGAAAAAAAATTTAAATATTCAAATGAAAAAATTAATTAAACTTGTCTAGGCCCATTGGCCAAGCATAAATCAATTAAATTAGTCTGGGCCCCATTGGCCAAACATTAATCATATAGTTCAAATATTCATAAAAGAAACATATAGAAAGAAATTATGCCTAGAAGGCTTAATACTAATGTTTATCGATGGTAAGTATTGCATTGAACAAATCCAAAACAAGGTTAACTCAGCATACCCTTGTTTAATAGACAAACAAACATACAAACACATGCTTCCACGCATTAGCCCTTTAAACAAATTGATTATTTAGGTCAAGGGTTCTTTCTCTGATTCGGAGGGTATCCCTAGGTGACCCTTTTGTTATCAATCGCATCGTGCATCTCATGCAATATCTCATATCATATATCAAAATTCAAAAGCCATTCAATCATTCACCAAGTCATTGCATAAAGGTTACATTGTAACCACTCTGTAGAGGGTTTCCTTAGATAACCCAATCTATTAGCCAAAACCATCATCTCTAAGGTCCACCGGCGATATCCAAGTGGGTCATCATCTCATAATGTGTGCTCTTATCTTTATTTAATGCGTTTCTTTAATATCACAGTGTATATCTTCATATCTTCACGTAAGATCATTTTAACATAACACACAATAACCATGTGTAATAAATAATTGACAACTAAGCATTGATTTATTCAATGCACAATCATCTACACACAAATATGTCTCTATAGGCATTCCATTGTTGAAACAATCAGTTCATCAAATCATGCTTATTTAATAATATTTTAAACATAGGGTATCATCTCCACTTGAAATCAATTTTGAGAGTGTTCCCACACTTTCCTTGAACTTCCCGTAAGATGAAATCAATCTATCAACATTTGTTTCCTATTATACTTCATTTCGAGTTATACTAACCCTTAATCCCTATTTCACATTATTTGGACACTTATTGCATTGTGATCAGTACTTGATTTGGGTCATGCAGCTTGAGGTTGGTCCTAACCTTGCCTACTTAAATTAGGGTGTCATTTAAATGTTACTAATTGATCCATTATTAATTTTATATGATTGATTCATTATCAATCTTTTGTTCTCACGTTTTCTTACACTACTTTTCTTGATGCGTATTTTGAGGAGATGTTTGGATCCTCTTTTCTTTCGGATTATTTTAGAATATTTTTTTTTTATCTCATGTTTTTAATTAACTTTACTAAGATCTATCATATTTAAGATTCCAAAGCTCACCGATATGGTGAGTCAACTTGCGGTTTACCCGGTAGGCGAAAACTCATGTTTTCTGTTCAAAACTTGCACCCCTTTGTGCTTGTTGGGGGAATCGACTTATGAGAACTTATTCATGGGGTATTTGACTCTTAGAACTACCTTAAGCTAGCTTTGAATCCTTGTTCAAAGCCGTTGATTTTTTTACTAACTTTAGGTGCTTTTTGTGCACATGGTCTTGCAAATTGACATTTTCTTTTGAGTTTCAGTCTAGCGTTCCCCTTTTTTCAGTACCTTAGTATCATTACCATCAAGTGTGAGTGTGTTTCTTAATGATTTTTCATTCTTAAAACTAAGGTACAAATTTAAAAATTCTCAACTCCTACAAGTGGTCTTTTATTCGTTGCATAAAATCATAGTTTGAACCAATTTTTATTGACGATTCAAGTGTGTGTTCAAGGGACATTGTGTAAGACCAAATCAACCTCTTAAAGGGCCTCAAGGTGGCTGAGAAATGATTGATATTTATTGGTTTTTGGGTCATGGAAAATCAGTCCACAACTAAGGCCATTTTGAAAGGTTTTTCATGCATTAAAAACTACTCGTGTGCAAGGTTATCATTTATAGACTTGGGGTTTTCTTAATCATGCTTTAAGATGATCTTAGAAGTGATTAATGCCTACTAATATGAGTCGAGTGTCCATGGCTTAAAATGTTATAAAATGTCTCCTAAAAAGGTTTTAGCAATGTATCGAACATAACGTCCACGTTTGAGTACATTTGTATTCCATCAGTAAGTGTCCCATGCCCTTCTCATGAACTTTCATGGCCGACCATGAGGGAGACTTTTATTAGATCCTAATACATAATAATATATGATTTCTAGAAGGGGAAAAAGGAATTATACCTTCACTCACCCAAACGTCCCGTGTATGGTCTTCAAAACACTCCACCTTTGGAACCTCATCTTATTTGATCATGAAATCTTATATTAGTATCTCGTCGCATCTTGATCACAATTTAGGCTAAAAAGTAATGAGGGAATGTGTCATTAGATGACAAAGACTTACCTTTAACTTGATTTAACGAGTACCCAAGATTATTTTGCCGAAAAGGTCACTAGAATACTTTGCTCTTGATTTCTTCTCCAACTTGGTGAAACCTCAAGCTTTTAGGTATTCAAGGAAGAAGAGAATGAGTTTGTCTTGCTGGAAATTTAGGGCTTGGGAGAGATTTCTACTATGATGTCCTGGGAGAAAGAGAAGAGAGTGGAGAGTCAGCTATTTTATTTTATTTTATTTTTTGTAAAAAGAGAGAAGAAGAAAAATGAAAGAATAATAGAATCGATTGTCCATAAGGTTTAACCTACTTTTTAAAATTAATACATTAATTTCTCACCTTTTTTGGACTTCAATTTAGATTTACGATGTTTGACCATGATTCGAATAATTTCTATTATTCTCTTTCAATTTTTAATTTTAATTAATTAATTAATTTATTTTTATGCATTTGTGATTTCAAAATAATGTCTTGTTAGGTATGGATTGATGTCCATAATAAAGAAATTCTCTCAATTAGGTACTAATTCAAATATAATAATTTAAATTGATTGGTCAAGATTTTGATATGTGATTTTAATCCAAGGGTTGTAATTTCTTCCTACAATGGCACAAGGATTGTGGACCTTTTTGCAATTTTCCTAGAAAGGGCATTTTAGTGTTTTTAATAATACTTACTAATCTATATAATCAATTAATTATTTTAATACTTTTGATCATATCTCATTTATTTTATGCCATTAATTATTTATTTTCTTTCCTTGACAATTTGACTACCTTACATAAAATGTTAATACTTAATAATTTCATGTGTACCCCATAAACATTATTGTTTAATGCCTTTTTATGAGTACATATTATTTTAAATTTATTTCCACTTTATGTGTACACTATTTTCATATGTATATAAATATATTTGTATATATATAACATTATTGCTTAATGCCTTTTTATGAGTGCATATAATTTTAAATTTATTTCCACTTTATGTGTACACTATTTTCATATTTATATAAATATATTTGTGTAGATATATATATATATATTTGAATTATTTGTTATCATTATCATTTTATTGCTATCGTTACTATTAATTAATTAATTGTTATTTATTTATTCTTCTTTATGTATATATTTTCATTATGGTGCTTTTTTCTGAATTTGTTTTTTTCTTCTATTCTTTTTTTTATTTTTTTTGTTTTTTCTTTTAATCTATTTTTTTCTTTTCTTTTCTTTGTTTCTCTTCTTTTCTATTTTCCTTCTCTTTTTTATTTTTTTAATCAATTTTTTCTTTCTTTTTTTTGCTATTCATTTTTTTCTTTTGATATTTATTTATTTATTTTGCTTTTCTTTTTTTAGAAGCATTATTAGTTCTTGAAATCTATAATGGGTACTTATTATGATTACTATTATATATTAGTAGTAGTATTTATTTATTTATTCTACTTGCTTTCGCATAATTATTTGATTTTATTTATTTATTTTTCATTATTGTAATTTCTATCATAATTATTTAGAAATTTTTTAAAAATTATTTATTTGAAATAATTTGTTAATTTATGTTTAAAATATTAGTTTTTATTTTAAAGAAATATTAATTATTATTTTGTATTATATTTAAAAATATTTTTTGTTTATTTATTATTTAAAAAATAATATTTGTATATTATTTTTAAAATATTACTTTGTATTTTTAATTAAAAAATAATACATATATACACACACACATGACGTTGCAACTGCAACGACATTGAAAAAAGTATTAAAAAAAAAATTGAAAGGGGGACGGGATTGAGCATTTGGTAAATACCCGACACTCATAAAATTGAGCGTCTAGTGTCATACGCTTATGAGGTGTTTGAATGGCAGATGCTTAATAGAACCCCCCCTTCTCTCTCGCAACCTCATTATGGACGCCTTAACTTCTTTTGATCATAATTGTTGTTGTTATTTACTTTTGCAGTGAGTGTGAAATGGCAGAAGGAGACATTCCCAGCTGTTGAAATTGATACGAGTCAGCCCCCCTTTGTTTTCAAATGTCAGTTATACAATCTAACTGGAGTGCCCCCAGAAAGACAAAAAATTATGGTTAAAGGTGGCTTATTAAAGGTAATAGTATCTCATATTGTTGAGTGAATCTGGATGTTTAACCTATACATTCACAATCATTTGATTGTGATACTGGACCAACACCAATTTTTGTTCAATGTACTTCTTTTTATAACATGCACTTTGTATCAGTGTTTGACTTTTCTTTTATTTGGGGCTGTCTTATCTTATGAACAACTCAGGATGATGCAGATTGGTCAACATTAGGAGTGAAAGAGGTTTTTACTAGAGCTTTAACATCTTTTTGAATCTACACTAGGTGCCAACAAGTTTTTATTTTCTTTTGATTTTTGATTTTTAATTTTATAATTGTTTTTTTTGTTGGATACTATCTTTTTCACTAGGGTCAAAAGCTAATGATGATGGGCACTGCTGATGAAATTGTGAAAGCTCCAGAAAAAGGTCCTGTATTTATGGAAGACCTTCCAGAAGATGAGCAAGTGGTTGCCGTGGTGAGGTTCACTGCTTTTAAAACATAGTCAGCTTAACTAATGAAGTCTTTCCCTAACGATTTTGGGTTGGCGGCATGAATCTCTTCTACCACTCTGTTGACTAAATCTTATTTACAAGTTATAATGCACTTGTTTTTGCTTTCTGTCAAAAATATTAGTCTCAAGAATTTCTATATTTTTTAATTATAATATTCATATTATTTTAGGTCTTGCTATGTTCTATCATTACTGTCTATTGTTAATGGGTCACTCTTTAACTTGGTAGAGCTATGGTCTTTACTATGTGTGTGCAAACCGCCTTACTTGGTTTTTTGTAAGCTCGATTGGTCTTTATTCTGTGTGCGAAATCACCTTAACTCTCTCTCTCTCTCTCTCTATATATATATATATATATATATATACACATCTTTCTCTTTCTTTATTATTTTCAATTGGGTTTGCTCCTTTCATTTCTTGAATTTATGTCGATCATATATTCATCTTAGCATTTGCATTTCCGTGTTTTAACTAAAGCATGATTGACATAATAGTGGCCTTAGAAAAATTTTCTTTTAACTTAAGCATGCTAATTATATGATTCTCTAGAAAAACTCTCCTTGACCAATCTTGCTTTAACCCTAAAATTTACATCCATTCTTATTTCTATTGAGTCTTTTTTTTTTTTTTTAAAAGAAACAATAATTTTATTGATAAGGTAGAATAAAATAACAACACTGACCAACCTCATGACCAACCAACAAGAATCCCTATAATTACAAAATATTATCCCAACCCCGAATCCACTCTGATGTGGAGTATCTCTTCGACAAGGAGCTATTAGTAACCCAAAAAGAGGCTATTGCCAAGGATTCCTCCCAAACTTGGGATGGGGGAAGATCCCTTTCTTTAAAAATTCTGGCGTTCCGCTCTTTCCAAAGACTCCAAAGGACTGCCATACTAACCACCATCCAGTATGCTCTCATATTCGATCCCACCTCTCCCTAAACGGGCAAAAACTAAATGGAGAGTCTGTCGCATTAGCTTCAGAGCACATTCCAAAGATATTGCTCCATCTGTCCCAAACATAGCTTGAAAATTGGCATCTTGGGAATAAGTGATCGACTGCTTCACCACTTTGCTTACACAAATGACAACAAGAAGGGGATAAGTAGTGACTAGGGAACCATTTCTGAATTATGTATCTCGTATTAACTTTCCCTAGAGCCACTTCCCACACAAACATCTTAACTTTAGAAGGGACAGGGGCTTTCCAAATCACATGGTATAGAGTGTCTGAAAAGATCCTGCTAGATTCAGCCAGATAGAGAAAGAAGGATTTAGAAAAGAACTCACCAAATGAAATTCTAATCCACACTATTCAATCCTTCTGTCATCCAACACGCACTCCGTTAATAATACTAGCAAAGCGTCCTTTTCCTCTACCCCTCTCCCTCTCCCATCGGACCTCAAATGAAGATCCCACTAGTATGCACCTGCGTCGCCTCTCTGAGCCCGAAAGAATGATACAGGACGGTGATGAGCTCTAGATTGTCTATACAACCTAGGAAAAAGTTTAGCAAAGGTGTCACTCCCCCACCACTCATCCTCCCAAAATTGAATATTATCACCTAAGCCTACTTTTAGGCGAATTCCTGGTAGATAGCTTTGAAATAGAGAATGAATGAACTTCCATGGGCTTTGGAATGTTGCACTCTTATCTATGCCTGCATCCCTGCCATTAATGTCAATGCCATGTCTGCTTTTGATCACTCGAGCCCACAGCTGGTCCTACTCTCTAGGGAAGTGTCAGAACCATTTGCCTGCGAGGGCTTTATTCCTATTAACAACGTTACCAATCCCAAGCCCCCCACAATCCTTAGGGAGCTGACTCTGCCCCACTCCACTAAATGTGACCCTTTACCATAATCCACTCCTTTCCACAAAAAATTCCTCATCAACCTTCTATCTTGTCAGCTTCCCCCTCTAGGGATCTTAAAAACTGACAGGAAGTATGTTGGTAATGCATCCAATACTGTTTTAATCAGAGTAAGTCTGCCACCTTTAGAAAGGAAAGCCCTTTTCTACTCGTCTAACCTCCTTGCCACCTTGGAGACAACCGACTTGCAGAAGCTGTGGGACCTCGAGTTTTCTCTTAAAGGCATTCCAAGATACCTCAAGGGCTAGTCGCCCACACTACATCCAAGCCGAGCTGCTATGAGTTGCATTGATTCTGCTTCCATGGAGATTCCCACTAAACAAGTTTTAGATAAATTCATGTGCATTCTGGAAACCCAATAAAAGCATTGGACAATACGAAGGGCATTCTTCACACGGTCATCTGCTCCATCCAAAAACAAGAGGGTATCCGCAAATTGAAGGTGCGTAATCTCAACTCGATCCCTACCCACCACAAAGCGCCGGATTTTGCCAGCTTCCTTCCCTTTGTCTAGCATCTGCCCTAGCACATCAACCACCATAGTGGACAAAAAGGGAGACAGAGGGTCCCCTTGTCTCAAACCTCTAGTAGCTTCTACTTTACTGCTTGTCCTACCATTAATAAAGTTGGAATAAGTAACGGAGCTCAAGCACCCTTGGATCCATTTCCTCCACCTCCTACCAAAACCTTTTCTAGAGGCTCGTCGTAAGACTAATAGGCCGAAAGTCTTAACCATTCTTACAACAGTCTTCTTCAGAATCAAGCACATGTATGTCTCATTGGTGCACCTGTTTACTTCCCCGGCTTTTCTGATAGAAGAACATAGAAAAACCATTCGGACCTAGAGCCTTATCACTATCAAACTCAAACACTGCGTCTTTGACTTTGTCCTCTAAGAATCGGTCCTCCAAACACTTGTCCACATCCATGTCAAGCAGATCCCACTGAATTCCTTCTAGTCCCCGCACTTGAGAAGATCTCTTCCCAAAAACATTATCAAAGTGCCCAAGAATGAGCTCTACAATCTTATCTTCCTCCTCTACCACTTCCCCATCCCCCTTTTCAAGCTTAGACACAATACTCAAACTTTTCCTGTCACAAAAAATGCGATGAAATAATTTTGAGTTTGTATCATCTTCCTTTAGCCACTTGACCTGGGCCTTATTTCTATTGAGTCTTGATTGATGTATAATTGATTCATAGTAGCAAAGGCCAAATGTTTGGCATGAAATTTAAGAACAGTTTTCTATATTTCAAAATTGAATGGCTTGACTTGATAACAAATTTCTAGAATATAACTATGGAAATTTTTGTTTTTGAAAACCAACAAAGTCATTCTCAATTTTTCTTTTTTGAATTCAATCCTAGTTTTTTAATCTTCATACAAACACAACCTAAAGTTTTCCCTCCTCCATATCCCTTTTGTTTTCAATCTTTCATCTATTTCTACTTCCAATAAAGATGATTAATTGTCTTCATTTTTAGTTCTTCTGATTTTGAACCTGTAGGCTGTGTTTGGTATCATTTTTGATGCATTTCTGTATTTAAAAACAAAAAGTGAAAAAGGTAATGGAAATTTTGTTTGGTGGAGTGTGATTCAAGAAAAGGGTTTTGAGAAAAATGTCTAGAAGAGATGTTTTTAGAAAACATATAAAAAGTTTTTTCCTTAATTTTTAATATATAATTCTCATATGAGTGTCTGAAATTTTAAAACAACTAAACATATCTTTTACATTAGGAAGCAAGGAAAACAAAGGAAAATATTTTTAAAATTTAAATTAAAAATATTTTTTTAAATCTCATTTTT
>JAJIYU010014895.1:0-12984 GCA_030144865.1 Tinospora cordifolia
TTTTATTTTTCATGTGCCAACCCACAATTTGCACCCAAAATTTTATTAAAATCTTTGAAATTAATTTATTTAACTTATTGTATTTATTTGACAAAATTCTGGGGTATTACAGCTTTCTTGCTTTAGCCATTTTCTACAATTCGAGTAGGTTGTCAATATTTGCCTCGTCAAACATTCGTACTATCATAACTTTAGATTCATGTCTCTAGGTTCTCAACCTGTTTAGTGACCTAAATTTTTTTTCTTCTAGGTTTTTTTCATGCATGGTTAAAGGATTTGATCTCAAAGTAAATAAACAGTAAAACATGCATATCATACATTCATACAATCAAGCTTGCACAGCAAGGTTCCACGCTTCCATCTAAGCTTTCAGGTTCAAATGTCTCATACCACTCTACCTCTTCCACTTAGGCTTTTGCCTAGAATGGAGTCACACCCAAACAATTTTGCAAATTATTTGATAACTAAGGTCCCCGAGCCCACTATACTCCACCGTCTCATACCAATGAGCATAAAAAAAACTCGTTCTGCCAGAGCTACCGATCATTCACCACACATGGTCCATCATTCTCTAAGTCTAAAAAATATAGAAGTTTTCTAGTCTTGTGCCCTGATCAAAGAATTTTCTATTTTCACATAAGTTTCAATCTCTAGCCTATATCCTAAAGGTTTATGCTTTTGATCCACTATGCCACCCATAGCTACACTACGTTTCTACCTAAGGTCTTTCCCCTGGACCTAAGGTTATGTTTGGTTGACTCACGACCTTTGTCTAGCCAAGACACCACCTTTAGCATCTTTTTCGACTTCTATTCGATTTCTTGCCCTAATTTTCTACCTTCTAATTTTCTTTTATATAAAGTAAAGGTGTTCTTCAACATAGACTACTCATACAAGCTGGTGGGATAACCTCCAGGTCAGGCGACGAGAGCAAATTCTGCTTAGCAACCGCGCTTTCTAAGGTGGGATAACCTACCTCTCTTTCAATGTTTCGCTTTACTCGGGATGTAATACCCCAAAATTTTATCAAATAATTAAAAATAAATAATTTTAATGAAATTAAATGAAATAAGTTAGGTGAATTAATTTCGAAGCTTTTAAGAAATTTTTGGGTGCAAATTATAGGTTGGCAAATGAAAAATAATATGGAGATATAATAAAATAAGAATTTTAGTCTAAAAATCATACATATTTCGATATAGAAAAGCTACCCAAAAATAAAAAATAATGTGAAATATTGAAGTATAGAAATATATAAGAGAAAAAAAAAGAAACCTAATTAAAAAGCTTACTATATACTAATTTCAAGAAAATTTGTTAATTCACATAGCCACACAAAAAAAATAGAAAGTTATCAAGAAATATAGCAATAGGTATAAAATAAAATAAGCAAATAAAACCTTAATTTGATATTAAAATAAAAATGTCAAATAAATCAAGTTAATTATAAAAAATTGACATTTAAGTAGGTCTCTAAAAAAAATTAAGGAATTACTTTCATTTCTTTAAAAAAAAAATTTAATATAAAATCTTAACATAATTTTAATTTGTAGCCTAATTGAAAAAAATCAAAATAAAAATAATAGTGTAAAAATATAATATGAAAATAAGAAATCTTATTCCAAGGTTTATTAATTTATTAGAGAAAGATTAGTAAGATTATTTAGTATATTAAATAAATAGTAAATTTATTTAATAAATTAAACGATATTATTGAATGCAAGAAAATTAGTAAGCTTATTTAATACATCAAACAATCAGTAAGTGTAATTCATATATTAAAATATATTATGTGAAAAGTTAGGTGTGATTTATTATGTAGCTTAATATATATATATTAAAGAAAATAGAAAAAAATTTATTAGTCAAATTAATTAATAAACCCTAATTAGCAAGTTATATATTTTTGGGTTACAAAAGTAAAAGTGAGAAATATTGTTAATCAGTTATTTAAGTAAATTATCTATTTAGCTAGTTGATTTGAATTTAATACATCACAAAAAAAATGGATACAAAATATATAGAATTTACAATTTAATTTTATAATTGAAATAGAATAGAAACATAAATTAGGGATTGAAAAATTTTCAGAAAATTTGGATAATATAAATAATAAGAAATTCAGATACTAAAAATAAAGGAAATCTCAAAATAAAAATATGGAAGTATTAGCAAGTTTATATTATATAGATATAGGTTGAAAAAAAATTAGCAATATATGGATTACAAAAATTAGCAATTAAATATGTGTATAGATATAGTTTACATTAGTAAAATATAGTGAGCAAAAAAAAAAACAAAACAAAATATGGGGACATCGCACAAAATATATATATATATATATATATGGGCTGCTTTCAAAAAAAAATGTGATATACTGAACGAAAAGAAAAGGCAAAAATAAAAATAAAACGAAAAACAAAATTGGTGGCACACCGCCCGAAAAGAAAACCAAAATTAAAAAAAATTAAGAGAGAATTGATCTTGATCTTGATCAAGCAATAATAATAATAATAATAATAATAATAATAATAATAATAACAATAATAATAATAATAATAATAATAATAATAATAATAATAATAATAATAAACTCTAAACACTTGATCTTGCTAATTTATAAGCAAAAGAAAATTGTAAAGTTGCCTTTGGACTTACCACCCAAAGTAATTTTTATTCTCCCAAACTCTATATATCGGGGTCTTGTGCTCAGAATCCTTTTATCTCAGCAAGAACTGATACATCCTTCTTGCTCTCTCTCTCTCTCTCTCCCGTTCTGCCTCCCTCTTGGCATTCTTTTTCTCTTTGGGTTGCTCTAAACAACAATTGGGGTAGAAGTAAAGGAGTACTACAAAAATTCTGTAATAGTTAAGAGTTGAAGTAACGAAGTGCTATTGGATATTTTTCAACAAAGGTGGAAGTAATTTCTCAAACCCTATTTTACTTCTTCAGTTTAATGCCATGTTTATGCATATTTAATTTTCGTTTGGAGTGTTTATTATGTTTGAATAACATATTTATTTATTTTTTAAAAAGATATATTTTAGATTTGCATGTACACCATGAAATCATGTCATTATTAGATTATATATGTTTAGATTTATTTTAAAAACATGATACATACTAAGTGTTTGCTTTCATGTTTTAAATGTTTATATGTTGAAATTATTTTTATTTATTTTTCTTGAGCATGATTTATTTATGATCCATGATTATGAGATTTAATAAAAGATGTTGAGATTAAGAATCACGTACTGTCATAGTGAACATGAGGGTCATTGTAGGTGTTCTTTACATGTGATTAGTTCACATGGGTGATGTTCCAAAATAGTTGGAATATAGGTTAGGCCCTAAGTCCAATGAAATTTGACAAAAAAATGTCTTTTCACTCAAAGGAAGTATTTTAATAAAGAACATCAAGGGCTTTGAAACCCTTTCATTCGAATTTACAACTATAAACAAAACTGTTGTTTGAAACGCCTAATGATTTACAAGTATTTGAATTTGAATGTCTTATTAATGTTGAATTAATAATTTATAGGTTTTAAAAAAGATCTACTGGGCTATTTGTTCACTCCTTCCTTCTATTTTTCAGGAAATTGAATTACATGAAGACCATGAATATTAGTTAATTTTTTTATTTAGAAAGTTTCTAATTTCTATATAAGGGCATGTTGCCCATGTTTTGAATTTTTCACTTTAATAGTTTTTCTTCAAGATTGAATTATTTAATCAATTTTATTCAATTAATAGAGTTATGAATTTCTTTTATTTCTTGTATTATTGCCTTATTAAATTCCTAAATTTGAGTTATGTACTCTTAAATACAAATAAGGCATGCAATAATTGAAATAGAAAGTTAAGTTATGTAATTGTAAAGTAATACCGGCCCGACTCGCCTTATGGTAAAGTCCAAATTGAAAGTCTCGGGGTTTCTGGTGTTACAAGCATGGTATCAAAACCTAGGCATTAGTTGCTGGGCAAAAAAATTAGAAAGTCTCCTCTGATACCAAGCGTGGTATCAGAGCTTAGGCTTTAGGTGCCTTAGGCTAAAAATAGAATGTTAAGCCTAAACATGTGTTGATTAGGTTAGAAATAGAAAGTCAAACATTAGTTGCTTGACAAGAATTAGAAACTCAAATTAGGGCTTTACATTGAATTGGATTAAAATTTTATTGCCCTACCTTCTATTTTTGAAAATTGAAAATGTTTTAGAAAGTGTTTTCAAAAAGGAAAGATATGTTTTTAAATATTTTGTTTGGATACAAAGATACAAGTTGGGTTGATAGTGGGTAAGTCTTGTCCCGAGTAAAGCTAAACATTGATAGGGAGGTGGGTTATCCCGCCCTAGAAAGCGTGGTTGCTAAGCAGACTTTGGTCTCGCCGCCCGATCTGGAGGTTGTCCCACCAGCTTATTTGAGTAGTCGAAGTTGAAGAACACCCTTACTTTCTATAAAATAAAATTAGAAGGTAAAAAAATTAGGGCAAGAAAGTGAATAGAAGTAAAAAAAAGTTGCCAAATGTGGTATCTTGACTAGACAGAGATTGTGAGTCAACCAGATTGAACCCTAGGTCTAGAGGAAAGACCCTAGGTAGAAACGTGGTGTAGCCATGGGTGAAACAATGGATTGAAAACATAAATCTTTAGGGCATAGGCTAGAGATGGAAACTTGTGTGAAAATAGAAAATTATTTGATCAGGACACGAGATCGATAAGCTTTTGTATCTTTGGTTTCTATGTATTATGGGATGCATAGCAATTCGAGGGTATGGAGGAAGCCTAGACTCGGAGAATGATGGACCATGTGTGGTGAATGATCAGTAACTTTGGTAGAACGGGTTTCTCTATGCTCACTAGTATGAGACAGTAGAGTATAGTGGGCTCGAAAACCTTAGTTATCGAGCAATTTGCGAAATTGTTTGGGTGTGACTCTGTTCTGGGTGAAAGCTTTAGTGGAAGGGGTAGAGTGGTATGAGACACTTGAACCTGAAAGCTTAGGTGGAAGCTTGGGACCTTGCTGTGCTAGCGTGATTGTGTGATTGTGTGATATGCATGCTATAATGTTTATTTGCTTTGAGACCAAATCCTGTACCCATGCATGAAAAGAACCTAGAAAAAAAAACCTTTAGGCCACTGAACAAATTGAAAACGTAAAAACCAAATCTAGAGTCATGATAATACAAATGTTTGATAAAACGAACACCGACATTGAAAGGATGAACTGGGAAGAGTTCCAGGAGATCTTCTATGACAAGTTTTTCTCGAAGGCTATCCAAAGAAAGCTATAGGAAGACTCAAAGCCTTTGGGCGTATCAACTTAGTCAAAAACCATACTATTTACTAGAAATACCAGGCAAAATGACGCACCAGTAAATGTGTATAAATTTCGAGGACGAAATTCTTTTAAGGAGGGTAAGTTGTAATACCTCAGAATGTTATCAAATAATTAAAAATAAATAAGTTTAATGAAATTAAATGAAATAAATCAAGTGAATTAATTTCAAAGATTTTAAGAAATTTTTGGGGGCAAATTATGGGTTGGCAAATGAAAAATGATATGGAGATATAATAACATAAGAATTTTAGTGTAAAAATCGTACATATTTCGATATAGAAAAATTACCCAAAAATGAAAAATAATAGGAAATATTGAAGTATAGAAATATATAAAAGAAAAAAAAAGAAACATTATTAAAAAAAAGCTTATTATATACTAATTTTAAGAAAATTAGTTAATTCACATTGCCACACAAAAGAAAATAAAGTTGGTAAGAAAAATAGCAAAAGGTATAAAATAAAATAGGCAAATAAAACTTTAATTTGATATTCAAATAAAAATGTCAAATAAGTAGAGTTAATTATAAAAATTTACATTTAAGTAGGTCTCTAAAAAAAATTAATGAATTACTTTCATTTCTTAAAAAAAAATTTAATACAAAATCTGGACATAATTTTAATTTGTAGCCTAATTGAAAAAAATAAAAATAAAAATAATAGTGTAAAAATATAAAATAAAAATAAGAAATCTTATTCTAAGGTTTATTAAATTTATTAGAGAAAGATTAGTAAGATTATTTAGTACATTAAATAATCAGCAAATTTATTTAATAAATTAAACGATATAATTGAATGCAAAAAAATTAGTAAGTTTATTTAATACATCAAATAATCAGTAAGTGTAATTCATATATTAAAATATATTATGTGAAAACTTAGGTATAATTTATTGTGTGGCTTAATTAACGTGTGTATATATATATATATATTAAAGAAAATAGATATAAAAAATTTATTAGTCAAATTAATTAATAAACCCTGATTAGCAAGTTATATATTTATGGTTTACAAAAGTAAAAGTGAGAAATATTGTTAATCAGTTATTTAAGTAAATTATCTAATTAGTTAGTTGATTTGAATTTAATACATCATAAAAAATGAAAACAAAGTATATAGAATTTACAATTTAATTGTACAATTGAAATAGAATAGAGACATAAATTAGAGATTGAAAAAATTTCAGAAAATTTGGATAATATAAATAATAAGAAATTCAGGTACTAAAAATAAAGAAAATCTCAAAATAAAAATATAGAAGTATTAGCAAGTTTATATTATATAGATATAGGTTAAAAAGTAAATTAGTAATTTATGGATGCAAAAATTAGCAATTAAATATGTGTATAGATATAGTTTATATTAGTAAAATATAGTGAGCAAAAAAAAAAAACAAAATATGAGCACACCGTCCGATATATATATATATATATATACATATATATAAATTGCTTTCAGAAAAATGTGGCACACCAAGCGAAAAGAAAAGAAAAAAATAAAAATAAAAATAAAACGAAATTAAAATTTGGCGGCACACTGCCCACCATATTTTTTGTTGTTTGGATGAACAAAAGGGTGAGAAAAAATTTTTAGAAATTTTTTCACCTCCACCATTTTTTCACCATAATTTTCTCAGCCTAAAGGATGAGAAAATAAAATTTTCTCGTGAGAAAATTTTTTGTACATCAATTTAAAAAATAACTATCTATAACTAACTTTTATTAAATTTTCTCATGTCCAACCAAACAATCATGAGAAAATTTTATCAACAACATTTTTTCAAGAAAATAATATTTTCTCAAGGAAAATTTTCTTAGCAATCAAACACAACCTAAGGGCTTTGAAACCCTTTCAATCTAATTTATAACTATAAACAAAAATGTTGTTTGAAACGCCTAATGATTTACAAGTGTTTGAATTTGAATGTGTTATTAATGTTGAATTAGTAATTTAGTCGTTTTGAAAAAGATCCACTAGGCTATGTGCTTACCCCTTCCTTCAATTTCTTTAGGAAATTGAATTACATGAAGATCATGAGTATTAGTTAAATTTTTTTATTATTTAAAAAATTTCTAATTTCTATGTAAGGGCATGTTGCCCAAGTTTTGAATTTTCCACTATAATAGTTTTTCTTCAAGATTGAATTATGTAATCAATTTTATTCAATTAATAGAGTTATGAATTTCTTTTATTTCTTGTATTATTGCCTTATTAAATTCCCAAATTTGAGTTATGTACTCTTAAATACAAATAAGGCATGAAATAATTGAAATGGAACGTTAAGTTATGTACTTGTAAAGTAATACTGGCCCGACCCGCCTTGTGGTAAAGTCTACATTGAAAGTTTTGGGGGTTGGGGTGTTACACAAGACAAGGCTTACCCACTATCTGCTCAACTTGTAGTCTTTATATCCAAACAAAACATTTTAAAAACATATATTTCCTTTTTTAAAACACTTTTTAAAATGTTTTTCAATTTCAAAAATAGAAGGTAGCGCATTCGAGATTCAATTCAATTCAAAGTGAAACACTAATGTGAATTTTTAATTCTAGTTAAACAACCACTAATTGACTTTCTAATTCTAGACTAAGGCATTCAAGATTCAATTCAATTCAAAGTAAATCCCTAATTTGAGATTCTAATTCTAGTCAAATAGCCACTGATTGACTTTCCAATTCTAGCCGAAGCACCTAAAGCCTAGGCTCTGATACCACCTTTTTAACACCCCAACCCCCAAAGATTAGGTTTAAGTTCAACCACAAGGCGGGTTGGGTTCTATGTTAAATTTACAAGTACACAACTTGCATCTCATTTCTTTTATTCTAACACTTATTGACATACTCATAAATACACTTTTATTGAGTTTAATATTCAACAAGATAATGCAAGTAAATAAAACATAAAAGCGTGCTAAATTAAAATTAGAATATGATTAAACATGCTGAAACTAAAATAAGACATGCTGAAAATTAGAATTTAAACAAGCATGAATGTGCTAGAAATTTAAAATAGCAAAGTAGAGGTTTAAGAAATCTCCTCCACCTTAATTCGAGTTTCTTGTTGAATCCAACAGAGGTTCCACTTATCCACCACTTTCTGAACTTTAAGAACTTTTAACCATCAATGAAAAATACATCAATAACTCTCTAAAAGACTGAAATTAGAACTTCTCACACAAGAAAGAAAAGAGAAGTGAGAAGAGGTGCCAAGGAGAGAGCAAAAACAAGTAAAAAGGGAAGTGTCAACTCTTTGCTTTGAGATGAGATAAATGTGAGTAAGAGGGGGTTTTTATAGATGTTCATGAGCACAAGGGAGACTTTTTGGGCAAGATTACAAGATAACCTTTCCATACATATCTAGGACAGCTTTGCATGGTTTGGGCAAGTGGGCCTACTAAGATTCCTATTCCAAAGATATGAGCACAATTTTTTTCCCAACCAAGTGTGAACACAAAATGGGTCTAAATTATGTTTTAATTCATTTGGGGCATCCATATAGATTTAGATTGGCACCAACTTTCCTTTGCTTGTTTCTTGCTTGGTCATCAAACAAACATGCATAGAAACACTTTTAATTTTGGCATTTTTTATTAGAGAATTGTTTCCTTGAGCAAAGGTAGCTGGTGAGTACATGATCAGACTTGAGGGACACATGTAACACCCAAAATCCTCTGTACTCAATTAAATGAATTTATCATTTATTTAGTGAAATTTGGGTGCAAAATGAAACTGAGTTCATTTTAGGGCTAAATTTGGCAGGTTCCAAAACTCTCATTTAATGCCCCTTAGGGGCCCAAAACAACTTGAAATGAAGTGAGGTGATATAAACCAATTAATGGGACAACATATCTAAAAATTAGAACAATTGGCCAAGATTTAGAATTCCATTTGCCTAGTGACCTTAGTGGGTCTTAAATAGGAAAGTTTTTGAGGGAAAAATTACCTTGGGCCAAACCATACCTTAAAATGTGCATTAGGTTCATGTAATTCCAAAATTATAGGTTATAAATCATAATTCCTTGTAAATAAGGAGATAATAATTTTTATTTGATTTTTATGAAACTATGAAGTCATGGCCACCCTAAACATGTGCAAGTCACATGGGTGGAACACCATGATCATGTGTATCCTCACCCTACCTTAAGCTTCATGGGACGTTTCCTTTATTTGAGTTCATGTAGAATGATCCCATGCACCATAAACATGATCAGGTATGCCACCCCTATGAGATGTCTCACTTAGTATTAAGAAACTATGAATGAATGATTCTATGTGGACCATGATGTAATCATATACACCATGCTCTACACACCAAAAACATTCCAAATAATCCAAATTAGAAGTTTTTAATTTAAGAATAGAAGTTGTTGAAAAAATTTTCTAACACCCAAGGAACAAGATTAGAAGTTTCTAATCCAAGAATAAAAGTTGCTGAAAAATGTTTTTAACACCTTAGGAACAAGATTAGAAGTTTCTAATTCAAAATAGAATATTGTCAAATCTTGTTGATTTGGTGTGCATAAGAAAATGAATCCATTACCAAAACATATTCAAAAGTTATCTTGCTCACAATATCGCACCTAGATTAACTTCCAATCAAAGAATAATAAGTATTCTAAATCCTTTTTGTGTTCACACATAAATAGGAAATCAAATAAAGTTTATATCTTCTGTTCACACTAGGAATTAAAAATCAAGTCAACCAACATTCTAAATCGCGTGCACACTCAATTTGCGCATTCCAAAATGCCCCCATAGATGAACGGAAAAGTTTCCTAGTGTGAGCATGCCAAATCATCCTCTAGTGCTCATGAAACTCTATATAAACCCCCTCATGCTCTCATTCTTCTCATCCCAATGCAATGAGTTGACACTTCCCTTTTTGCTGGTTCTTGCCCTCTCCTTGGCACCTCTTCTCACTCTCTTTTCTTTCCTGTGTGAGAAGTTCTTATTTTAGTATTTTAGAGAGCTTTTGAAGTAGTTTTATTGGTGATTAAAAGTTCTTAAAGTTCTAAAAGTGGTAAATAAGGGGAACCTCTGCCAGATTCAACAAGAAACTTGAAATAAGGTGGAGGGGATTCTTAAACCTCTACTTTACTATTTAAAATTTCTAGTATGTTCATCTTTGTTTAAATTTTAATTTTCAGCATGTTTAATCATATCTTAATTTTAGTTTAGCATGTTTTTATATTTTAATCATTCATGAGAGCATGCCATGCTTAGGATTTTATTCAATGTTTCAAGCATACTTTTCATGGTTTAAACATTTTTAGGGTGCATGGGTTGTAATACCCTAAGTTCTATGTACTCAATTAAATGAAATTTATCATTTGTTTTGTGAAATTTGGGTGCAAAATTAAACCTGGCTCATCTCAGGCTAAATTTGGCAAGTTCCAAAACTCTCATTTAGTGCCCCTTAGGGACCCAAAACAACTTCAAATGAAGTAAAGTGATATGAACCAACTAATGGGACAACATATTCAAAAATTAGAATAATTGGTCGAGGTTAGGGTTTTCATTTGTCAAACATCCTTCAGGGGGTCCAAATTAGGAAAGAATTGACATTTAGGGTACTTCGGAGGGATCGAAATGACACAAAACAAAACGAAATGACATGAACTAACAAAATGAATGACATATCCAAAAATCAGAACAATTGGCCAAGATTTGGATTTTTATTTGCCTAGTGACCTTAGTGGGTCTTAAATAAAGAAAGTTTTTGAGGGAAAATCATCTTCGGCCAAACCATACCTTAAAATGCACATTAAGTTCATGTGATTTCAAAACTATAGGTTATAAATCATAATTCCTTGTAAATAAATAGATATTAATTTTTATTTAATTTTTTGTCAACCCATGAAGTCATGGCCACCCTAAGCATGTGCAAGTCACATGAGTGGAACACTATGATCATATGTACCCTTACCCTACCCTAAGCTCAATGGGATGTTTCCTTTATTTGAGAATGATCCCATGTGTCATGAAAATGATCAGGTATGCGACCCTTATGAGATGTCCCAGTTTGCATTACGGAACCATGAATGAATGATTCCATGTGCACATGATGCGATCATATACACCATGCTCTATACACCAAAAACATCCCAAATAATCCAAATTAGAAGTTTCTAATTCAAGAATAGAAGTTGCTGAAAAATGTTTCTAAACACCTAAGGAACAAGATTAGAAGTTTCTAATCTAAGAATAGATGTTACTGAAAAATGTTTCTAAATACCTTAGGAACAATATTAGAAGTTTCTAATTCAAAGTAGAAGATTGCCAAACCTTGTTGATTTGGTGTGCATAACAAAAGGAATCAATTATCAGAACATATTGAAAAGTTGCTTTGCCCACAATATCACACCTAGATTAACTTCCAAACAAAGAATAATAAGTATTCTAAATCTTTTTTGTGTTCACACATAAATAGGAAATCAAATAAAGATTATATCTTGTGTTCACACTAGGAATGGGAAACCAAATCAGCCCACATTCTAAATCGTGTGCACACTCAATATATGCATTCCAAAATGTACACATAGAGGAATGGAAAGGTTTCTAGTGTGAGAATGCCCAAACCATCCTCTAGTGCTTATGAAACTCTATACAAACCCCCACATGATCTCATTCTTTTCATCCCAAAGCAAAGAATTGACACTTCCCTCTTTGCTTGTTCTAAGCCCTATTCTTGGCACCTCTTCTCACTTCTCTTTTCTCTCGTGTGAGAAGTTCTGATTTCAGTATTTTAGAGAGTTGTCGAAGTAGTTTTTGTTGGTGGTTATAAGTTTTTGAAATTCTAAAAGTGGTAAATAAAGGAAATCTCTGCTGGATTCAACAACAAATTCGAATTAAGGTGGAGGGAATTTCTTGAACTTCTACATTGCTCTTTCAAATTTCTAGCATGTTTATGCTTGTTTAAATTCTAATTTTCAGCATGTCTTATTTTATTTTAACATGTTTAAAAAGTTTTTATGTAAGGGCATATTGCCCAAATTTTGAATAAAGACTTCTACTGAATTTTTATTTTAAATTTTAGAGTTATGTACTCTTTTTTTGATTATATGAATTTAATAATATATTTCTTTATTTTATTTTGAATAAATAAAGAGTTTAAAGTTTTTCTATATTTACTTGTATTATCTTATTGAAAATTAAAGTCAACAAAAGTGTATTTATGAGTATTTCATTAAGTGTTAGAATAAAGGAATTGAGATGGAAGTTGTATACTTGTAAATGTAACATAAAACCCAACCCGCCTTGTCTTGAGCTTAAACCTGTTTCTAGGGGGTTGGGATGTTACATGGATACACTTGATCATTTATCTTGGTACATAGGATCACTTGTCTTGGTTTCTAACCATGGAAAACTTCGCTTAGGTTTGGTACACTGAATCATTTGCATGGTACGTAGTATCATTTTGTATGGATTCAAATAAGGAACACATCCCATGGAGCTTTGGGTAGGGTGAGGGTGCACATGATCATGGTGTTCCACCCATGTGACTTGCATATACTTGGGGTGGCCATGTGTAATACCTAAAATTTTAGTGATGTCATAATTGTAATACCGAAAATTTCAGTGACGTAATAATCGAAATTTGAGTTTAAAACACATATATGTATATATTTAAATATAAACACATATTTATA
>JAJIYU010014896.1:0-12979 GCA_030144865.1 Tinospora cordifolia
AAATCGATAGAATTGAAACTTAAACGATTTAAAAGTTCAGATTCCTACCTTAGACCCTTAGCTCTCCCTTGAATCAGCTCTGGATCGTCTCTCTGGAATTCTAGCTCAACTTGGAAACTGTCTGTGCGTGAAATGACGGATTTAGGGCTCAAAACGGGTTATATTTCGCGTAATGACTGCGGTCGGCACTTTACAGACCGCGGTCACCACGGTGACCTAATTTTTTTTCGAGATTTTGCACTGTTGACCGCGGTCACCAGCATGGTGCCCACTTTTCGCACGTGTTTTTCAGCGTTTTTCCTAGTTTTAATCATCTAAACTTATTTTATTTCCATACTATATCGTATAATAGTCATTTAAAACATGTTTTCACACATTTTTACATTTATTTCATAATTTTTTAAAATTCATTTTCGAGTTGTGTGCGTTTAAAAACTCCGGGGTGTTACAGATTAAGTACATTAATTTTTGTATATTTGTTTTCATCGTATGTCTGGGCCTCTTCCCTAGGCCGAAGGACGGCCTAGTCGTCATAGTGACTCAATAAACTCACTCATCGAGTTAACTTCACCCAATCATTGTCAAGCCTTTCAAACTACAACTCAAAGTGACATTAGAGTAATTTTAAGGAGTTTATCAAGCAAAGTGCAAGAGTAAACAAAACATTACAGTTAAATCTATGAACAAGTACTCCTTCCATATATTATAGAAGTTTGCTACCACAAATTACACATTGTCTTGTTTCAAAAAGATAAAAATTGACCACAAATTTTCATATACACATGTGACCAATCTCTAAAAAAAATCAAGAAAAGGAAAGGGAACTACCTATGGAACTAGGCTATCACCACGCCTTTTCCTTTGTCAACCACCAATGAACCTGAAATGTTAATAGTATAGTAGTGAGCCCAAATTTTAATACGACTTAGTGAATAGTAAAACCAAAATCTTACCTATAACAAGCATTCTAAAAAATAATGCATGTATGCATGAATAATAATGATGAAATAGTGCATGAGAATATGACATGTAGTAAAAATAGTTATAAACAATGTAGTAGTTAAAGAAGAATAGTTTGAATACATGCTAGTTGAAAATTATATTTGGACTAGGGTTTCAAAGCATCAAATCCAACCCTATGGTCATCACTAGAGCGGGTCATGAGTCAGGCATACTAGCTACTCAAGTAGGTTATGAGCTAGCATATTCCTTGAATACCCCAACCTCGTATTCGATCCTCAATTGCCATCACTTGAGCAGGTTAGAAGCTAGGCGCGTTAATCATATGCCCTAACCCTATGCTCAAACCTCGAGTGTAATTCAAATCACATCATGTACCCTGACCCTCAACTTGAACCTCGAACCTATGGTCTCATTATCGGTGTACGTCTATATATACTTCAAAATCAATTTGATGTAGCTCAAATTAGATGAAACCATTCAACCCATGTCATTTCATTTATATTTTATGCAAGGAATATAGTTAAAATAACATTTAAATTAAACTACTCACCTTGGGTCTGTCCAGTCGACACTCGGCCCAGTCCCGTAATATACGCTTAGATTTGCGTTATTTACTCAATTCTAGTTTCATTGTCCCTAACCGGTCTCGACCAACTTAAATTTGACACGGTCAAATTTGGTCAAACTTGGTTAATTGGTCAAACTTAGTCAACTAGTCAAGCTTAGTCAAAATTAAGTCAATTTGATCAAAACGGGGTCAGTTTGGTCAAAATCCCCCATTTTTCCACACTTCGTCATTTTTTAGTTGCATAGTCCCTATTGCGCAACATATTTTATGATTTTTTTTTGTGATCAAACCCTGCATTGAATTGATGCAAAACTTTCTGGATTTGATATGCACTTCTTAAATATTTACCAAAATTTTATTTTATAATTTTTAGATTTCATTTGGTAGGATTTTTAAGTGGATTATTAGTCTCATTTAATTTTGAAATTTCATGTGACAACTTATTTGACCTACTTAACTACATTAGATTTGGATGAAATTTAATACACTTATTTTTGGGATATCCATTAACGTCTCCCCTAAATTTTAGCTCAAAGTAGTGAGATTTGGTCAGTCAATTGATTCCCTAACATTTTAGTCATGCAACAGATTTTCCTAAATTCATGTTTTTTCATGAATTTCAAGCATTGTTTTCCCCCATTAAACCTCTAATTTAAAGGCTATTTCTTACACCTCTTACATGTATTTAGATCATAAGAAAAATGATCAAAATCCATTTGAATTAGTAAGCAAAATGATCAAAATCCTACTCATACATATCATCAAACACATAGCATGCAGTCAATACAACTTTAAATTTTTTTCATGTACCATAACACCTAGGTAACAAGGTAACTTAGCATGCATAGTAAATCACGAAGATAGAAGCTTATGGTAAGAGATTTATACCCTCTTGTAGCCTTAAGCACCAAGATGATGCATACCAAATTTTGACTCAAATGGACGCCTCTAACCACTTCGAATGGCCCCAAAGTTGCTTCCAAGTTTAGTTTCTATTGTAATAGTTAGCAACTAACCAACTTTGGTACCTTGTAAATCTTAACCATGAGCTTAGTTTTCATTTTGTAATGATTGGAACTTGAAATACGCATGTCAAAGAGGAGAAAGGGTGGTTTTACCTCAAGAAATGATCACAAAATGACCATGGAACACTCTTCCAAAACTCGGATCAACCACTTCTCCAATTGTTCCAGTTTTCAACTATGTTAAATACCCCACCTTAGTGACCATTTTTCTCTCCTATGGCTATGAGATTGGACTAAGGGAATGTAGGATCTTAGATAGGGCTATGAGATCTCTCCAATTACGGTTCTCACGTCTCATTTGGGTTTTGGGATAAAGGAGAATGAAGCTAGTGAACTGTGCATGTGTCAAAACATGGGTTTTGTTGCATATTTGGAGCATCCTTATATGGCCAAAAACTTTTCCA
The DNA here is from genome assembly GCA_030144865.1 of Tinospora cordifolia. Lineage (NCBI taxonomy): Eukaryota > Viridiplantae > Streptophyta > Magnoliopsida > Ranunculales > Menispermaceae > Tinospora > Tinospora cordifolia. Next base: position 2,961 of record JAJIYU010014896.1, read on the forward strand.
CATAGCCCTCGGGTGGCCATGCAAGGTGGTTTGCTGGCCAAATCCACACGGTCCAGCCCGCGACTCTATCAAACGACAAAACCATGGCCCTAACCCTAAAATTGGGGGCTGTGTTGGTTTTTTTGATGGGAAAGGAGGGAAGAGAGAGGGGAAAGGAAAGTAGAGAGAAAAAGCTGGGTGCATGGGTTGCCTAGGCATGAGCCGGCCCATGCACCATGACCCAACTGCATGGGCCAAGAGGCCCGTGCGTCCATTTAACCTTCACGGGCCTAGGCCTTAGGCTTGAGGCTGCACCTTTTTTCTTTTATTTTTCTTTTCTTTTCTACTTTTCTTTTTCTTTTTCATTTCTCTCTTTTTCCTCTTTTTTTTTCCTATTGTTACCATTATTTATATTTATTTATTCATTTACTCACTCAATTATATATATAATCATTATTTATTTGTCGATTAATTAATTAATTTATTTATAATGGATCATAATTTTATCAATTTGTGTAGTTAATTCCAAAAATATGATCGAACATATAAAATTGATTATACCAAATCGAGGGTCGGCACAATGTGTGTTGATTTTGTGTGTTTAATTTGATATATTTTTTCATATATATTTAAGGAAGTATTATTTCTTACTTATATTCATTTTATTTTAATGAAGAAATATAGATGTTCAAATCAAAATTTAGCTAGAATCAAGATAAAAAATGAATATATATGTCTTATATATGTGCAATGCTACAACACATACTTACAAGTAAAAAATATTTTTCTAATTTTCTTATATAAGGAGCTCATGTCAACCCAGTATCTAGTAGTGTAAAACTTATTGAAGAATTCAAAAGAGCTCAATTATAGTAACTAGAAGAACAAAAATTGTTAATGCACTACTTTCTACCAAGTCTCAAAAAACTTATTAAAGTTTTAGAGATATTAGATAAAATATATATTATTTCGAGACAATTTGTCGAGGCCTCATCAGTGACCTGATCAACACAACAGCCTGATGTGTGAAGCACTTTGTCTACCCTGCGTGACTGTTGTTAAGCCTCATTTTGAACACATACATGATTCAAACAATTTCAGTACATATAACAAAGGTCACACACAGAGCAAAAGTTATAACCTAATTTTTGTAAACTCAAAGTTCTACATACATTCATCAGAGTCAATTTTGTAGACATAGTCGAGTTCCACAAGTATATCAAAATAAACTGGATTTATATGTACAAGAAACTACTTAACCCCCACATACAATCCTACTCAATGAGCAAACTTTTCCATTTATCCAATTAGGAATGATTGGTCAAATGCGATACCAGAGAGTGGTGAGCTGTAATAACCCAAAATTTTGTCAAATAATTAAAGATAAACAAGATAAGTTAAGTGAAATAAATTTGAAGATTTTAAGACATCTTTGAGTGCAAATTGTGGGTTGACAAATAAAAAATAATATATATTGGAGATATAATATAAAATAGGCAAATAAGACCATAATTTGATAATTAAATGAAAATTTTAATTTAGTAGAATTAATTATGAAATTTTAAGAGTTGCTTAAGAAATTAAAAAAAAAATAAAGTATATACACACACACACACACATGTATATAGGTTAATGTGTGTGTTAGCATAATAAATGTTAATACTACATATTATAGGAATATGTATATAGAAAAATTTACATAATTAAATAAAAAATGTAGTATGCATGTATTTATTTAACATAAATAAAACATCATATAAGTATCAATTTATAATTACATAAATGATTATCTGAAAATAAAATATGAAATAAATAAAAATATATGAAAATAAAAAATGTAGATTATTTAATTATTGGCATTAAAAATATTAAATAGAAATATCTCTAATAAATACAATATTAAAGAAATAGAAAGGAGGGAAAATATTAGCATGTTATTAAAATAGAAGGGAATATGCAAAAAAAAATCCATGTTTACATTAATTAGAAAGTGTGAAATTGGAAAATTTCGGATAATAGCATTATTAGAAAGCAAATTGGTAATTAGAAATTGCATCCAACAGTCCAATTACCAATCTGTCCGATCCAACGAATGAAATCAAAGCCCAAAACAATGCCCAGGAGCACCGGATTAGCGTAATCCAACAACCCAGATTCGATCTGCCTCATATAACAATTCAGATTCAATTCTTTGATTGCGAATGACGCTGCACTCAAGGATAATCGTGTGGCCCGGATCGGTGTTCAAGATTTGATGCTGCACTCGAGGTCCATCCAACAGTGAATATCAAAGCCATTTTTTTAAATCGCGAACTAGTACTGCGCTCGAGGTTGATCAACAGTCCACAACGAATTCGTTAATCTCGATCGCGATTCTGTACTGTGCTCAAGGTTGATCAACGGTCAATAGCAATTTTGTTAATCTCGATCGTGATTTAGTACTACGCTCGAGGTTGATCAACGGACCACGCTGATTTCGTTGATCGCGAATATCCGTGCTACAATCGAGGCTTATCTAACAGACAAGATCTAAGGCGTCGAGGAAATCCGACGACCCACAGCAAATTCGAAAATCTTGATCGCGATCTGATGCTGCGATCAAGGATCATCAACGGTCTAGAATCGAGGCTTTGAAAATAAAAACGAAAAATTTTGAAAAAAATGCGATTAAATCTGAAAAAAATCCAAAAAATGTTTCTAAATTCCAAAAATTATTCCAATGCACTTTCTATTTTCCTATACTTGGGGGGCATAAAATTTTGAATAATTGGCAAGTTTCCTACAAGGAGAACACCAAAAACTTACCATTCTACACTATTTTGAACTCTATATAAAGGACCCATAACGCTCGCATTGTGTTCATCCCAAATCAAGAGCATACTAGTCCCTCTTGACTCTCTCTAGCCTTCTTCTTGGCAATCCCCTTAGTTCTTGAGTAATCTTGAACTATTCTTGAGTGTTTGGAAGCTCTGAAGTAATGGAACTCTGACGGATTTAAGAGGTGTACAGAAAAGACGTATTTAAGGTGGAAGTGACTTCTAACTTCTACTTTTTTATTTTAATTTGAATAAGTCTTGCATATGTAGTAATGTTTTGAAGATGATTGATCGAATATATGTTTTAATATGCATTCTTTATTTATTTGATGTGCAATAAATATACATGTTATGCATGTTTATAAATTAAGAAAATTGATGCATGTTATACATGAATTTTGCCATGAATAAATATTTAGTGATTTATGTTTTGTATATGTTGCATCAAGGGTTTAATCTGATATTGTGTGTTTCATCACTAAGAAAAGATTAAATAATGATTCAATCTACATACCGGCGCGATGATGGACTGCATAGTGTCATCGTGTGTGTTCCACCCCCCGACCCGGTTTGCCGGTTTACCCATTGACGATTTTGAACTGGGTTTCCAAGAGTGATCCCACTTCATAGATATTGGGGTTTGAGTTTCCGTTTGTCATTCTCTCTCCTACGATGTGGAACACAGAGATTAAACTCTTTCGGTTCGAATGTCAACCATAAACAAGAAATTTGTTTGAATCGCCTAATATATAAAAGTGATTGATATGCTTAGTTTGTTTGAATTGAAATAATGATTTAGATGTTTAGAAAGATCCACTGGGCTATGTGCTCACCCCTTCCTTCTATTTTTCAGGTAATTGATTTACATGAAGACCATGAAAATTAGTTAGGTTCTTTTATTTAAAAAGTTTTTAATTTCTATTAAAGGGCATGTTGCCCAAGTTTTGAATCTTCCGCTGTAATAGTTTTTCTTCAAGATCAAATTATGTACTCAATTTTATTTAATAAATTGAGTTTACGAATTTCAGTTATTTCCTATACTATTACCTTATTAAATTCTTAATTTAAGTTATGTTTTGTTAAATACAATCAAGGCATGAAATAATTGAAATAGAAAGAAAGTCAAGTGTGTGTCACTTGTAAATGTAACACTGGCCCGACTTGCCATTTGGTTTGGTCCACTATCAAAAGAATGGTGGTCCTGTCCAATGCTTAAAGATACGGGGGTTGGGGTGTTACATGAGCCCACAAACAACCATAGGCTTAGTGAGTAACAAACCTAACTTGTCACTTAATGTATGCATTCTGTAAACATAGAGATGCATACTCAGATGTTCATAACCAATGTAGATGCAACAGCAGTATGATCATGATCTCAAATCAGTAAAACACATAAGTCCAACCTCAGAACTCTCATGAGCCAAGTGGTCCAAAATCAGGAATTTATGCTGCCAAGTATTGCTTACATCCAGTGTAACTACAACAACTACTAAGCTCACCAAATCACATTCATAGGCCCAGACATTTTCTCAAAAGTCCAAAAGAGACATAAAACTCGATAAATCATGCATCACATACTAAAAATCCACAATGCACACGTATGATCAATGCTAATAGAATGCACATGCTTAAGCTGATAAATTAAAAAAAAGTACTCACTCACACACACACACACACACACATATATTACTCCTCTCTCTATTGACCCTATACCCAGAGCCTTGAACAACCTGATCACAATCACTACGTCAGTTATACTTGTTTATACACTGTTGGCTCATATTTACAGTTTACAATATAGTTCTGATCAATTGGTCCTTACAGTCAAATATGTATCCTCATTGTAGGTAGTCTATTGCCACCTTGTTAGGTCTAATTGACCCAATGTTAGACAATTATACACTTAGGTTTGAGTTTAGGTGTTGTGTATACGAGGTCGATGTACAATGGTGTGACTTATTGAATTTACTGGGACCTCATTATATATCAATTGACTCAAAAATTGGTGGATAGTCTCCTCAACCACCCTAGTATCAGTGAAATTTTTTCTTGATGTTTCTAAGTATTGGAAGTCCTTATTTTCAATACCCTCTTGCATTTATGTTCTTATGTAGAATAGGTACCTTATTTGAGTCATAAATATTCTAATTTTACTGAGACATATCTATCGTTGAAATGCTATCAAACTTTTTAGATTGTACTATGACCTTTCAAATAATTGCCAAAAGGTTTATTTAGGATTTTAGGATGTCATTTGCTAAGGTATCTGGGTTCATATTTTACATATAACTATAGAGGATAAAGTCTATCAACAGGGTCTGGTTTTGAGTTTGATTATCCTATTTTCCAAACTTATTTTGTGCTGATTTTTGGATGCTATGTACGTGGATATCGAAGGTTCTACAAACCAAAATTTTGCCTTATAGGGTATTGCTAACATGGTTTTTCCTATTTTTGATTTTAGGCCGAAATGATAGATTCCTGTCGAACTGTTCTAACATAACATCATAGATCTATTGTGCTCAAACCACTAATGCATTTTCAGTAAAATTATATTAGTAGTTTCATTATATTATGGTGTACTCATTTTTCAAAGCTCACAATTTTAGGAACGTTCTAACATGGGTTTCCAAGGTGGGTTTATACCTCATTTGAATAGGTTCTTCTATCTAAATCTGTCCAATAGTTCAAGTAGGCATATTCTTCCCATGGTTTGGGTGATAAAACCAGCACCAAATTGTTTCGTCCATGGTTCAATTTGTTGATGGTATATCTTGGTTTTATATTATCTAGGCCTTTCTCATTATGTTTCACCAAATCCAATGTTATGAGATTGTGAAATAGGCTCATTACCCTATTTCTAGACTTAGGAAATTTGGCTAAGTGTTGGACAATTTCTAACACTATAGGTTTCTTCAGCATTTCTAACTACTTAGCCATGGTTTGGAGATGGTTTCTTGCCATGGATGGCTTTCTTTCAGTCCCAATTACAACATCTAATTCATGTTTACATATTGTACACTCAACATGCATACAAACATACCCCAAATATGCATGAAGCTCAAGTTTAGCACAGAAAAGTATGTATACCTTCAATATTGTGCTACTATTTTCGACACCCAAACCTCTTCCTTAGGAGCTGATCTTCCATTATGTTGTTCTCCTTGTTATCCTCTTTCCAACAAGCCTAATTTCATTTTATTTGGCTAAGAATTGAGAAAGTTAAGGGTGTCTCAAGTGAGGTGGTTGATGGAAAAGAATTGCAAAATTCTGTCTTGTAAAATGAAGGAGTTGATGAAGAATCAGAGTATTGGTTTCTTTTGTAGGTTAAAGGTGTTGCCACATACTCCCCTACATGCCACTTCTCTTCTCTTGATCAACATGAAATGGACACGATTTAACTGAGCTACCACCTTTTTCTTTTCTTTTTTTTTTCTTTTATATATATATATATATAATTTTATTTTTCCCCCTAGAATACCTAAACCCTTGTATAACATTTTTTTTCTAGAACTTCTTTTATTTCTCCAAAAATACATTTATTTGTTATTTTTTTTTCAAAAATACACAAGCATCATACTATAATGTTTTTTCTAGAATCCTTTATAACCCATCACCAACTTGTGCATTTCCAGTAAATACACATATTTGAAATTGAATTTGAGCTTATAGTCTTCTCTCTTTAAGAATCAATTTTGTCCTCGAAATTAGAGTTACATTGATTATATTAGCCCTAAAAATTGCTCTTTCATGTATTCTTCTCGCTCCCATGTATACTGCTCATCACCATGGAACTGACATTTCACTTAACCATGGGTATTTCTTTGTTCCTTAGTTTTTTTATAATATGGTCTACAATCTAGAGTGGCATTTCCTCAATAGTTCTGTTAGGTTTCAAATCCACATGCTACCATTGCAACACACGAGATGGATTAGGATAATATTTTCTTAGCATCGACACATGAAACACATCGTGAATCCCTACCAACTGAGGTAGTAATGCTAATTGATATGCTACTGGACTTATTCTTTCCAAAATTTTAAATGGTCCTATAAATCTGGGAGCTATTTTATTACGATTTCCAAAGCGTATTTGCCCCTTCCAAGGTGAAAATTTTAACATTAAATGATCACCAACTTCAAATTCTAACATCTTCTGTCGATTATCTATATAGCTTTTTTGTCAATCCTAGGCTATTTTCAGATTCTTTCGTACTTGATGTATCTTTTCTGTGGTATCTTGAACAACAGTAGGGCCTAACAAAACCTTGTCACCATCTTCCATCCAACATACTATAAATCTACATGGCCTATCGTATAAGGCTTCAAATGGTGCTATGCCAATACTAGACTAATAACTATTGTTATAAGCAAATTCACATAGAGATAGGTGGTCTTCCCAGCGTCCACCAAAATCTAATGTGCATGCCCTCAACATATCTTCAAGTATCTAGATTAATCTGTTGGAGTGGCTATTAGTCTGTGGGTGAAATGTTGTATTCAATTTTATTCGTGTCCCCAATTGTTTCTGCAATCATTGCTAGAAGCGAGATGTAAACCTTGCATTTCTATCCAAGGCTATTGACATTGGAACCCCATGAAGTCTCACAATCTCATGCATATGCAACCGATTCAACTTTTCTGTAGAATCCTTATAGCATATCGGTAAAAAGTGTGCTGACTTCGTTAATTGGTCTACGACAACCCATATAGCATGGTTTCCTTGCCTAGTCTTAGGCAACCCCATCACAAAGTCCATGGTGATGTATTCTCATTTCCATTCAAATATCGTAAGTGGATGAAGTAGTCCTCTTGGTTTTTGATGTTCAACTTTAACATGCTGACATATATCACATCTTGTACATAGGTCGCAATATCCTGCTTCATCCTAAGTCACCAATACATTCATTTTCAGTCTTGATACATCTTATTTGCACTTGGATGAACAATATACCTTGATCGATGCAATTCTTTTAGCACAGTCCATATCATTTGAGGATCTATCGGTATCCATTATCTCCCCTTGAACCATAACACATCATTACTATTTATTGACCACTCCTCTCTAGAAGCGTCCTCTCCCTATGCCCTAAACATCACATAATCTACATCATGAAGCTATCCCTCCATGATTTCCTGCAATTGTGTTGGTTGAGCTCTCAACTGTGCACTACTACTGTTCTCAGCTAAAGCATCATGGATACTCAATACGGTTATAAACTCAATATCTCCAATCTTGGGATAGTTCTCTAGTTGTAAACATCGTCTCAACCTGTTTCCTACTTAAAGCATTTGCCACTATAATAGCTTTACTAAGATGGTATTCGATGGCAAAGTCATAATCTTTTAACGGTTCCATCCAACATCTTTGCCTCATATTTAAGTCTTTATGTGAGAACAGATACTTAAGACTTTCATGATCTAAGTACAACATAAATTTATCATACAAATAATGCCTGCAAATCTTAAGTGCAAACACTATTGCTACCAGCTCCAAATCATGTACAGGGTAACTTTTTTCATGTACCTTTAGCTGTCACGAAGCATATGCAATGACTCTATCATTTTGCATCAATACACAACCAAGGCCTAATCTCGAAGCATCAGTATAAATTACTAGTTCCTGCCCTGGTTCTAGTAACACCAAACTCAAAGATGTTAATCTCCTTTTTACTTCAAGAAACGTTTGTTCACAATTATCATCCCAATCAAAAGATACATTCTTTTAAGATAGATTGGTTAATGGTGTAGCAATCCATGAGAAATTCTGCATGAACCTTCTATAATATCCTGCTAAACCCAAGAACTATAGATTTACATTACTGTAGTCAGTCTTGGCCAATCAATAATGATGTCAACCTTTGTTGGATCAATAGAAATGCCTTCTGCGCCGACCACATGTCCCAAAAATTTAACTTTTGTTAACCAGAAGTCACACTTGCTTAAATTAGCATACAACCTATGTTCTTTTAGAGTTTTTTGTGTCACTACCCAATGCTCTGCATGCTCCTTCAACGATTTTAACAATATCAATATATCATCAATAGAGATGATCACAAATTTATCCAAATAAGGTCTGAACATTCGTTGCATTAAATCCATGGACATATCTAGAGCATTTGTCACACCAAAGGCATTTAAAGAAATTCATAGTGCCCATAATGAGTTCAAAAAGTAGTTTTAGTAATATCTTCTTCTTGGACTCTCAATTGGTGATAATTAGATCTCAAATCAATCTTTGAGAATAACTTAGCACCTCTCAACTGATCAAACAACTCATGAATTTGAGGTAATGGGCACTTACTTTTAATAGTTACCTTATTTAATTGACAATAATCAATAAACAATCGGAGACTCCAATCTTTCTTTTTCACCAATAACATTGGAGCTCCCCTAGGTGATATACTGGGCCTAATAAAACCCTTACCCATTAATTCTTTAAGTTGAACTTTCAATTCTTACAATTCTTTAGGTGCCATTTTATGAGGAGGATTTGAAATAGGTTGAGTTACTAGGATCAATTCTATTATAAAATCAATTTTCCTTCTCAGAGGTAAACCAGGTAATTCCTCAAGAAATAGCTCAGGAAAATTCCTTACTAGTGGAATATATTAATCTTTGATCCCATCGACTCTATCTCATTCTTAGTCTCAGTATTAGTTAAGCCACATATTTCCTTAGGGGTTACCAATCTTCCTTGAGTACTAGGTTTCTCAGTGGCTCTACCCTAAAGTACCACCATTGGCTGCCTTCGTATTTTTAATACAACTCTCTTAGCAAAACAATCCACATATGCATGGTAAGCAATCAACCAATCCATACCTAGGATTGCATCAAATTCTAGGAATTCCAACACTCTAAAATCCATTACCATGTCAAAATCTCCCAACCTTAATACACATTGCTCATAGACCATATTGGGATAGATTCTTTCACCGGTTATAATACTTAATACTAACCATGTGGATACCCTAACTGGTTTCAAATTTAATCTACCTACAGCTTGTCCAGATATGAATGATAATGTAGAACCAACATCAATTAGAACATAAATGGATGTATCCAAAATAGAAATAGTACTTTCCACTAACGTCTTGGTTGCCTTTGGATCTGGTGTTAGCGGACTCGCAAGTATACGAGATCGCTTGTAGTAATATCCGGAAAGTCCGGGTATCGTCCTCAGGGAATACTAATGGTGGTTGAATTTTCTTTAACACCAAAGTT
>JAJIYU010014897.1:0-12968 GCA_030144865.1 Tinospora cordifolia
TTGGACATTCCTTGGCCATATATCCCTCTGCCCATAGTTGTAACATGCTTCTTCTCTTTGAGCCTATTACTTATCAATTTAGCCCTAAGCCTACTACCTCTGAGGCTAATTTGTGTTCTGCTTCTTGTGCTTCCCTTGGAACTCTTTCCTATTGATTGGCTTCTTGTCCTTATTTTTCATTTTCTGCTCGGAGTTGATCTCTCTTTCTGTCAGTAGTGCTTTCTCCACTACTTCTCTATAAGTTCTTTGGCCCATTGGGTTCACTACTCTATGAATCTCAATCTTCAAGCCTTCTGTAAACCTGCAGGCCTTCATCTTTTTGTCCCTGATCAATTCAGGAGCAAACTTGGACAATTTTGTGAACATGACCTCACATTCTGACAATGTCATATCTCTCTAAGTCAATCTGATGAACTCAGACTCCATCTGCACTTGTGTACTTCAAGAAAGAGCTTCTCATAAAACAACTCTCTGAATTCTTCCTAGTTCATATGTTACACGTTGCTCTTCGGATCTACCTTCAGCTTCTGCATCCAACTCCTAGTTGATCCCTTAAACAAATGTGTAGCCAACGTAACTTTGTGGGATCTTGTGGCCCCTAGTGATGTCCAAATGCTCATCAAGCTCTTGGTACCAGTGATCTGCAACCGTGCTGTCAAATGTACCATCAAATTGGGACGAGCAGATGTAATACCCTAAAGATTTGTACTAAATGAAATGAAATGATAAATGAAAAAATCATTTCTAGAATCCATTAGCAAGTCCAAATGAGCTCAAAAACCTCTCAGGGGAACATAATTTAAGAAAAAGGAACAAAATGAAATGAAATAAAACGAACACCTCGAATGGTTTAGTCATCCAACATTCATTTCATTTGCGCAATTAAGGGTTCATTTACTTAATATGCTTCAAGGGAATCTAAATTAGGAAAGAAAATGGAAAAAAAGCTAGCCAATTAAAAGTTATGAATTTTTATTAAATTCATGTGAATCCAAAAGTGTTAAAGTCCTAGCCAAATGAGAAAATATGAATTTATTTTAAATTCAGGTGGATCCCTAAGCTTGTACAAGTCACATGGGTGATTTTGTTAGCATGACATGATCAGGCGTGCCACCTTATGTGATTGTATACAACATGCTCTACACACCAAAAACGTCCCCAATAATCCAAATTAGAAGTTTTTATTTCAAGAATAGAGGTTGCTAAAAAATGTTTCTAAACATGTTAGGAACAAGATTAAAAATTTCTAATTCAAGAATAGAAGTTTATGAAAAATGTTTTTAAACACTTTAGGAACAAGATTAGAAGTTTCTAATTCAATAATAGAAGTTGCTAAAAAATGTTCAAACAAAGATTAGTAAGTATTCTAAATCTTTTTTGTGTTCACACATAAATAGAAAATTAAATAAAACTTATATCTTGTGTTCACACTGGGAATTGGAAACCCAATCAGCCCACATTCCAAGCAGTGTGCACACTTAATCTATGCATTCCAAAACGTCCTTATGGAGGAATGGAAAGATTTCCCAGTATGAGCATGCCCAAACCATCCTCTAGTGCTCATGAAACGCTATATAAATCCCCCACCCCCTAATGCTCTCATTCTTCTTTTTTCCCGAGCAAGAGCATACTAATTCTTCTTGACTTTCTCTAGCCTTCTTCTTGGAAACCTCCTTAGTTCTTGAGTGATCTTGAACTATTCTTGAGTGCTTTGGTGTTTAATTGAGTGTTCTTGAGTTGTCTTTGAGTGCTAGATGTGTTGAAAAGGGAAAACTTTATCGAAATTTTAGTGATCATTGAATTAAGGTGGAAGTGACTTCTCAAACCTCTATTTTACTTGTTTAGTTTAATACCATGTTCACATATGTTCGATTTCAGTTTGGTATGCATATTTAGTTTAAAGAACATGATTTAAATTTCAGATTGGCTTGTATGTCATGTTAGTTGATCATGATACCATGCCATGCTTAGATTATGCATGTATAGGTTTATTTTAAAGTATGATGCATACTATGTGTTTATTTTCATGTTTAAAAGTTTATGTATTAAACATGCTAAAATTATTTTTTTATAAGTATATATTATGTTTTATGAGTATGAGATTTAATGAAAGATGTTGAGATTAAGACCACGTACTGTCACAGTGAACAAGAGAGTTACTGTGGGTGTTCTTTACATGTTATTAGTTCACATGGGTGATGTCCCAAAATATTTTGAATATGGTTTAGGCCCAAAATTAAATGAAACTTGGCATAAGGAATGCCTTTTCACTCAAGGGAGGTATTTTGATAAAGAACATCAAGGGCCTTGAAACCCTTTCAGTCAAAGTTACAACTATAAACAAAATATTGTTTGAAACACCTAATGATTTACAATTGCTTGAATTTAAGTGTGTTGTTGATCTAAATTAGTAATTTGGTTGTTTGAAAAAATCCACTAGGTTATATTCTCACCCTTCCTCTCTTATCTTTTTAGGAAATTAAGCATATGATGATGCGTGCTAAAGACTTAGAATGCTAGTTTTTAGAATGTTTCTACGTTTATTTTGATGTAAGGACTTGTAGAGTAAATTTTGAATACTTAGAATGTAAGACTTCCGCTGAAATTAATTTCTATTTTAGGCTATGTACTTGTCTCTTATTTTTTTACATCAATAAAGATTTGAATTTAATTCATTTTATTTCTTGTATAATTGCCTTATGGAAAGTCAAGTTGTGTACTTATAAAGTAACACCGGCCCGACCCACCTTGTGGTTAAGCCCAATTAAAAGCCTTAGGGTTTGGGATGTTACAACGGAGTTTTTGTAACTCAATCAACATCCCCCTTTGTTCCTTATCCTCAATTTCTTCTTGTGCCCTTTGGCAGACTAGAACCTTTGCCATGGGCGCTGACTATTGTACCGGTGTCTGCTCCTGGGATGAGACCTATATTTGCAGCTCTGGTGCCGCTTATGCCTGCATCTGTGGCAATGACAATACTCTCACGATATGCTCAGTGACTCGTCTGGTAATCTCATCCCGAAACTCTAGAGTCAACACTACCCCAATTTGAGCCTCTGCCTGGTTAACCTATGCTCCTTGCCCTTGGGGTTCAGTTTCATCAGACATGTTAGTTCTCGTAGCATGTCTCTTGGATTTGACCATTTATCTATAACCAAAAATCTATTCGGTTATCATAAATTTAGAGAAGAAATCCCATGTATATACTTAGAGCATTTATTTCTGTCATACTAGCATGACTCTAGATTCATGGCTCTAAGTTCTCATTCATTTAATGATCTATTGGTCTATGCTTCTAAGTCCATAGTGAATTGTTTATTTTTGGGTATTGGATTTTGTCTCAAAATTTAAAAAGAAACAAGTACTTCAAAAAGAATCTTTGCATATTCACAAAACATACAAGTAATAATTTCATATATCATCACAAACAACATGCTAGCATAGAGAAATTCCAAGCTTCCACCCATGCCTTCGGGTTCGAGCATCCCATACCACTCTTGCCCATCATCATAGATTTCCACCAAGAGATTTCACTACACCCAAACAATTTTGCAAGTGTCTCGATGTCTAAGGCTTCCCAAGTTCCACTACACTTGGCCGTCCCATAACAACCAAGCATAGGGGAACAAGTTGTAATACCTAGTAATCTGGTACCAAATAAAATGAAACAATTCAAATTTCGTTTGATTGAATTTGGGTGAGAAATGAAAACAGGTCCAATTCAAGGATAAATTTTAGCAAGTCCAAACCTCATTTAATGAAACTTTTGGCCTTAGAATGACTTGAAATGATTCGAGATGCCATGAACTGATAAACTAGACAACATATCCAAAAATTAGCTCATTTGGCCAAAATTTGGGTTTCATTTGCCTAATACCCGTCAGTGGAGTCCAAATTAAGAGAGTAAATAAAATGAGGGTCACCCTAACCAAATGATCGTTTGAAAATATGCATTATTTTATTATGAACACAGAAATATATATTAAAGTCTTTAATTCTTAGTAAATAATGAGATATAAATTTTTATTAAATTCATGTGGACCCATAAATTCATGGCCACCCCTAAACATATGCAAACCACATGGGTGAAACACCATGATCATGTATACCCTCACACTACCCAACCTTAATGGGATGTTTCCCTTATTTGGAATCATGCAGAATGATTCCTTATGCCATGCAAATGATCAAGTATACAACACCTATGAGAAACCATGAAGAATGATCTCATGTACACCACACTTTGATCATGTGCGCCATGCCCTATTATGCTAAAATTGGTCCATGTGTGTATGTGTGCACACATATGAGCAACCCTAATTAGAAGTGTCTAAATGATGAAACATGCTCACACTCTAAACCCCAGCCGTCACACACAAAGAGGAAACCGAACTAGGAAGTTTCCTAAACCTAAATTCACACTATCTTGATGCCATGTGAAGGAGTTACCATCATAACCTTGTACAAATAAACCCTAGTCGTCCCTTAAGAATTGTGTGCAAAACCTAGCTGCCCCACTTGTGAGGAAACCCTAATCAAAGTTGCAAAAACCATGACCCCCCTTGCCTCTTTAAAATCTATATAAACGCCTTTGTGCACACTTATTCTTCATCCCAAGCAAAGAGTTGATATTTTCCTCTTAGCTTGTTCTAGCCTTCTTCCTTGCAACCCTTGTGTTCTTGAGTGATCTTGAGGTATTCTTGAGTGTTTGAATGTTTGATTGAGTATTCTTGAGTGGTTTTGGAGTGCTAGAAGTGTTGAAGAAAGGAACCTCTACTGAAATTTTGAGAAAAAGCTTCATAAGGTAGAAGTGATTTCTAAAACCTCCTCTTTTCTTCTTTAGATCAATATCATATGTTCATTACATGTTTAATTTTTAGAAATCGTGCATGTTTTAATTTTAGAAATTGATCATGAATTTAGTTTTAGTTTAGTACATAAGCATGTTTTAAGCATTCATTAATCCATGTCATGCCTAGTACCATATTTAGGTTTATTTAAATGTGTGATGCATGTTTTTGGGTGATTCATGCTTTAATTTTTAATTGTTTATATTCTGAAATTTATTTCTCTTATTTGATGATTCTTGAATATGAGATTAATGTAACACCCCAACCCCCACATTCTTTGAGTATTGGACATAACCACCATTCTTTGATAGTGGATTTAACCATTTGGTGAGTTGGGTCTATGTTACTTTACAAGTGACACACACTTAACTTTCTATTTTTCATGACCTCATGCCTTAGAGTAAATTCAAGAATACAAATTTTCACTTAATAAAATCAAAGAAATTAAAGATAAAGAAAAATTCAACTCCTTTATTCATAAAAAGGAAAATACATAACTTTCTAATGTAAAAGTAAACTATTACATTGTTGATCAAAAAAAATTCATAACCTCTAAAATAAAAATTAAATTTCAGCGGAAGACTTATTCAAAATTGGGGAACATGCCCTTACATTAAAAGGAAACTTTAAAAAAATAGAAACTTGCTAAAATAGAAACTATCCAAATTCCATGGTCTTCATAATTTAATTTTCTGAAAAAAAAGAGGAAGGGGTGAGCACAAAGCTCAGTGGATCTTTTTCAAACAACCATTTATCAAATTCAACCCAATAACACATTCATATTTCAAACACTTGCATACATTAGGCGTTTCAAGCATCCCTTTGTTTAAAGTTGAGACTTTAGACCAAAAGGGTTTTTAAGCCCTTGATGTTCTTAACAAAGTACCTCCTTAAAGTAAAATATAGCTTTTCTTAACCAATTTCATTGGACTTTTGGAACTTAAGGGAACTTACCCACCAACCAAGTACTTTGGTCTTAAAACCATATAAACTAATCATATGAAAAGAACATCCATAGCAACCCACATGTTTGCTATGATGGTACGTGGTTATTTTCACCATCTTCTTTTGTTAAATCTTATATACTTGAATCATCAAATAAATTTCAGAACATGAAACAAAGATAAATAAAATTTAAAATATGAATAATCTGAAAATCAAATCATGAAACAACCATAATAATGCATCATACTTTGAAATAACGCCTAAGCATGATACTAAACATGGCATAAATATTATGAATGCATAAATTCGAACAAGGATCAAATCTGCAACTGAAATATATTCTAGAATACTAGAACTAAAATTATTTTGATTTCTAAAGCCATACAAACAATGAACATGCTAGTAATTCAAATAAGAAAAAGGGGTGTTTAAGAAATCACTTCCACCTTATGATGTTTTGTCCCCAAAGTTTAACCAATAGTTCCCAACGTACAAGCACCAAGAAAATCACTCAAGATAAATCCCCAAACCAAGAACTTCTCACACACAAAAGGGAAACAAAAAAGTGAGAAGGGGTGCAAAGAAGAGGGCTTAGAGAACAACAGGAAATCTCAACTCTTGTTTCTTGGGATGAGAGGAATTGTGAGCATATGGGGTTTATATAGAGTTCAAAAGGGTATTGAATGGTAAGTTGTTGTGTTATCTTTGTATGAAACTTGCCAATTCTTCAAATTTTCGTGCCTCCCAAGTATAGGAGAATAGCAAGTGAATTTTGGATAATTTTTTCGAATTTAGAAACCATTTTTCATAATTTAGAAACCTTTTTTCGAATTTTTCGGTTATTTTCCTGTTTTATTTCGGAGCCTTTTATCTAGACGCTTGAATCATCCTTGAGTGCAGCACGCGGATCTTAGTTCACGATCAACGAAAATGCGTTTGCGTTGTGCGCCGTTGGATCGGGCGGATTGATCATGGGCCGTTGGATCAAGGTGATTTGGTGCATCCATGCGTTCGGTGTGGGCTTGATCGCGATCGTTGGATCGGGTGGATCAATCATGGACCGTTGGATCGTGGTGATTCGGTTCATCCGTGAGTTCGGTGCAGACTTGATCGCGACCATTGGATCGTAGATCATGCGGATTATGCATTTTTGGCCGTTGGATGTTGTATACATTGCCCAAAATTACTTTCTAAAGTTTCTATCATCTGGAATTTGCTAATGATAAACCCAATTTCACTTTCTAATCTATATATGTAGGTTTGTTGCACACATCCTTCTATTTTATTAAATCTCCCTAACATTCTTCCCTTTCTATTTCTTTAATATTGTATTTATTAGATATTTTTTTATTTCTTTGATATTTTTATTGCCAACAATTAATAATCCATATTTCTCTATATTTATTTCATATTTTTATTTTCATAGAAGTACAAATAATTAGATATGTATATATATATATATATATAATTCACTCTACTTACTTTATATTTGATAATTAACTCCTTAATTGTTCCATTATATGCATAATTACAAAATAATTCTTATACAAATAACGCTTGATAATTCTACTTACCTTATATCATTTGTTAGATCATCCTAATACTAAGATTTCATTTACCTCCAATTATTTTAGAATCTTTCTCAATAAATATTATTTCTTATTTTTTCAACCTAATTTTCACTCAAGAGTCTTAAGAAACCTTTACTTACTTATTTCATTTAATTTTTTTGTTGAATTTATTTATTTTAAAGTTATTTGACAAAATTATGAGGTATTATAATTAATTATGAGATGTCAGTGATTAATAACCATGTACCATCATAGTGAACATGTGGTTTAGTATAGATGTTCTTTACATGTGATTAGTTTACATGGGTGATGTCCCAAAATACTTGAAATATGGGTTCGGCCCTAAGTCGAATGAAATTGCCTAAGAAATGCCTTTTTCACTCTAAGGAAGTATATTGTTATGAATGTCAAGGGCCATGAAAACTTTTTTGGTCTAAGTCACAACTATACACAAAATGTTGTTTGAAATGCCTAATGTATGCAAGTGTATGAATTATAGATGTGTTTTTAGTTTAAATTAGAAAATTGGTTGTTTAAAAAGGATTCATTTGGCTATGTGTTCAACCTTCCTCTCTTATTTTTCAAGAAATTAAATACATGATGAAACATGCTAAAGACTTAGAATGCTACTAGTTTTTCAAAAGATTCTATTTTACAATGTAAGAGCATCTTGCTCAAGTTTTGAAGTATTCTACTGTAATAGTTTCCATCCATTTTAAGATTGAGTTATGTATCGTCTTTCCACTGTATTAAATTAATAAAGTTTATGAATTTCTTTTATCTCTTGTATTATTGTCTTATTTAATTTGTTTCCTAAATTTGAGTTAAGTACTCTTAAATTTCATTAAGGCATGAGATAGTTGAAAATGAATGTCAAGTGTAAGTCACTTGTAACGTAATACTGGCCTAATCTGCTTATATGGTTAAGTTCACTATCAAAATAGTGGTTATGTCCAAAATAAAGAAAGAACACAAGGATTGGGGAGTTACAAGGTTGATATCAATGCGTAGGTATGTAACACCACAGCCCCCGAGACTTTCAATTGGACTTAACCGCAAGGTAGGCTGGGCCAGTATTACATTTACAAGTACACAAGTTGCATCTCAATTCCTTTATTCGAACTCTTATTGAACCTTTCATGAATGTCTCACACAATTTGATCAATTTTAAATTCAATAAGGCATTACAAGTAAAAAAAGGAATATTTCTAACTTTTTTTTATTAAAGAAAATAAAGAAGTATATTATTGAATTCATAATCAAGAGTACATAACTAAAAATTTTAAAATAAAATTTTAACATAAGGCTTAATAAATCAAAAGTAGGTAGCATGCCCTTACATTAGAAAAAAGATTCTAATCATCCATGGTCTTCATATTTAATTCCTTGAAAAGTATTAAAGAAAAGGGTGAGCACATAGCCCAATGGATCATTCATCAAACTACTAATTTACTAATTCAAATCAAAAGTACATCTAATTTCAATCACTTATAAGCATTAAGTGTTTCAAATAATATCTTGTTAAAGTTCTATATTTGACCAAAAGGTATTTTAAACCCTTGATGTTCTTTATTAAAATACTCCTATTCTAGGATGGAATGACAATTCATCTTGTTACATTCCATTGGAAATAAGGATTACATGTCCACATTCCAAGTATTTTAAAACACATCCACACTTAGTGATGTTACTCATATATACTGAGTATATGCAAAGAACACCCATAGCATCGCTTAGACTACTAGGATGGTACATGGTTCTTATCTTCACTTTCTCATTTTAAATTCAAATAACCATGATACTAAATCACAATAATTGATATTAAAATTTAAATAATCAAGAGAGCATGGAAAACATAAATAGCATGCTAGAAAACTCAAAAATAAGCCTAAACATGTTATGCTATCATGCATGAATTAAAATATACAAAAATGCTAACTAAAAATAAAACATGATCAAACATGCTTCAAACTGAAGTATAAACATGTTGAAATCTACAATATAACATGATTGAAAAACTAAAAACAAACATGAATGTATTAAAGACTTAAAGTAGTAAAATGAGAGTCTTAAAAATTTCCTCCACCTTAGAAAGAAAACTCCTTTTGCATGCCTCTAAAATTCGGCAGAGCTTTGTTAGTCTAAGACTTCCAAACACTCAAGAACTCTTAAGAACATTTAATTAAAACTCTAAACACTCAAGAACAGTTTCTGATTTCTCGAGAACTGAAGGGGTTGTCAAGAAGAAGGCTAGAGAGAGTCAAGAGGGACTTGTTAGCTCTTGCTCTAGGATGAAGAGAATGAGAGTACTAGGAGGGTTTATATAGAGTTTGGAGGAATGAAAATGGGCAACTTTGTGTATGTTCACAAAAAGAATATTTCTATCTCTTGTCTGTAACGTTTAAAGCAAGAGGGTGTTTTATTGCAAGTGGATCTTCTCTCTCTTGTGTGCTCAAATCACTTTCTGAAACAAGCCGTTTTTGTTGACCATCTTTCCTTATTTCTATATATATATATATATATCCTCAGCAAACAAAATCACTTTATACACATGTATCTATGATTTACCCAGAATAAATATTTTGAAAGATATATATTTGGAAACTCATACCTTTAGAAACTCATGGATAATTAGAAACAAATAATCATTTAGAAAGATGTACGTTTGTTTTTAATTAAATGGAAACTTGCCATATGAACTTGCTAAATTCTATACAAACTTGTTATACAATATAAATTTGCTAATCACAATAATTTGACTAATGAATTCCCCACTTCTATTTTCTTTATTTTCATTTTTTATTCATTTTGTAATACTTTAAAATTGAATGAAAGTTAACGTAGAGAGACTTACTAATCTTCTTGTTATATAGTTTAATATATTACTTAGACTTACTAATTATTTGATTCATTAAATAAATTTATTAATTTTCTTGCAAACTCACAATATTTAACAAACATATTGCCTATTGTATTAAACAAAATTACTAATTTTTTTGAAACTCATATATATACACTTGTTATCAATATAAGCTCGTCATATATTAATAAAAGTTGTAACTCATTTCTTTAATGAATTCATTAATGAGTAGTCATTTATTAATACGGCAAATAATTATAAAAATTTATATTTAATTTTTTATTTTTCAATATTTGCTTTTTTCTAATATTTTTTGTTATTCTAAATTTGCCCACCATATTTACAAGATTTCTATTAGTTGGAATTCAATTGAAATCGTCATACCTATATGCTTGCTCATGTATTTAACCCCTGCTATCCCAAGTAATTACACATTGTGCCATGTTCCAAAGTTAACAATTCCTTTGCTCCAGTCGACCCAGGCACTTGGCAACGTAATTAAATTTCTATACACATTATTGCCCACCGAAATTTCTATACACATTATTGCCCACCGAAATTTCTACACATTGTATAACCCACTGCAATTTCTATACATATTATTTATATTTTCTATATTTCCATTTCTTATCTTATTTTAATGAATAAGAGAAATTCTTGTATTTTTGGTGGCCTATTTCAAATAAATACATATATAATTAATTATTCTTTCTTCATATCATATATGAATTCGTACCATTTGTACCTACATATAATTATAAGTCACTCTATAACATTTGGTAAGTCTACTTATTTGATTTTTAAGTATCAAATTTAAGGTTTCATAAATTTATACCCAAAATTCTATATAATTCTCAAGGTCACATTAGTTTCCTGTAATTTTTATTTATTTTAAACACTTGAATTTTTCTCAAAAATCTTGGATATTACAACATAACCTTTTTAAAAGAATTTCGTCCTCAAAATTTCTACCTAAAGTTTTTTAGTGAATAGGTGTGCATACTTGGTCTTCATCTCACTTTCGAGTTCCCAAGTACCTTCTTCCACCCTGTGATGTTTCCACATTACCTTTACCAACGAGATATCCTTTGTTTGTAGACTTTGTATTTTATGGTCGAGGATTTTGACTGTTGTTTCCTCGTAAGTAACATCATCTTGAATATTCACTTTATCCCAATGGATGATGTGAGAGGGGTCAGTTTCGTACTTTTACACATGGATACATTGAATACGTTATGAGTTGAAGTCATTTGGCTTGGTAGGTCCAACACATAAGCACATTTCAAAGGGTCCGACAAACCTCAGAGATAACTTTCCTTTGAATCTGAACCTCTTGATGCCCTTCTAAGGACTAATTCTCAAAAATACCTTGTCCCCAACTTGGAATTCTGGTGGTCTTCTCCTCTTGTCAGCATAGCTCTTTTGACGACTCTGTGTTGTAGTCAGTCTCCTCTGTATTAACTTTACTTGGCTATTCATTTCTTCCACCAAAGGTGGTATAGTTAATACATGATCCTCGAGTTCAGCCCAACAGGTAAGTGATCTGTAGGGTCTTCCATAAAGAACTTCGAATGGAGCCATCTTAATACTCATCGGATAACTATTGTTATAGGAAAATTCTACCAAGTGTACGTACTTGCTTCAATTCCCCTTGAAGTCCAAAACACAAGACCTCAACATATCATCTAAAATCTAAATAACTCTCCCAGACTGACCATCTATCTGAGGGTGAAATGTTGTACTCATGGTGAGCTCAGTTCCCATTTCCTTCTATAGACTCTGCCAAAAATGTGAAGTGAAGCGAGAGTTTCTGTAAAACACAATAGTTTTGGGAACACCATGAAGGTTGATGATTTCTTTCACATAAATTTCTCCAAGCTTACTGACTTGGTTTGTGGATCTAATTGGCAAGAAGTGAGCCACTTTAGCGAAGCAATGCACAATCGCCCAAACAGTATCTTCTCTTTTTGAATTCCTGGGCAAACCACTAACAAAATTCATGGCAATTTTATCCCATTTTCATTGGATAAGGAGTGGTTCTGACCACGCCCTTGTCTCTGCGCCTGATTGGCATTCTGATTCTAAGGTCGGGCTTGAGGACGACCTCCACCCTGAGTGTTTTGTGGTTGCTGTTGTCTGGGAGCCTGAGCTGGTGCAGTTGGGCAGTTTTTAGCCAAATGGCACCTTCGTCTGCATAGGTAGCACAACCCCAGTCGCTTAGCCTACTCCCTGACCTCTTCCTTATTCTGCCCCTGCTTTTGTGGAGCCTTGCCATTCCTGTGTTTCTTGTTAGTCCCTTGCTGGTCTTTCTCATTTCTGGAATGCTTGTTGTTTCCCCTCAACCGTTGTCCCCGATCGAGTTCTTGCTCCAGAATCAATGCTCGTTCTATGACCTCCTTGTAGGTTCTAAGGTCCAGTGCCATTATCATCGTTCGGATCTCAAGCTTGAGACCCTGTGAAAACCTAATGGCCTTCATTCTTTCTCCCCTGATTAAATGTGGAGAGGACTTTGCCAACTCCGTAAACTTTCTTTCATATTCGGTCACCGTCAGGTCTCGTTGGTTCAACCTGACAAATTCATCCTGAATCTTTCGTAGTGTAGCTTCAGGGAAGTACTTCTCATAGAAACGTTCTATCATGACTCTAGATTCATGTTTCTAGGTTCTCGATCCGTTCAGTGGCCTAAAGTTTTTCTTCTAGGTTCTTCTCATGCATGGGTACAGGATTTGGTTTCAAAGCATA